>BGPR01000156.1:1008499-1063616 GCA_013235015.1 Araneus ventricosus
ATAAAACGTGTGTGTCTCTAGCTATTCAAGCTTTTGAGTTATAGTGTTCGATGACTTCAGACACACAGACAGAGATCTTTCCGCTGACAGATTTTGTCCAAAATTCTGATAGAAACCTACAAATTATGTTTCAAAGACCACATACCAAATTTCTCCCCGTAGCTCTCATAGTTTTGAGTTATCGGTTCACAGACATAATTCCAAAAATTGTGTTTTCGGATTCAGGAGGTCTAAACGTGGAGATTCTCAAAATCTCGAGTTCGAATTTTTTTGATGATTACAATTTCTCTTTGTATACTGATACGAGTAAAAAAATGATATAAACTTTTTCAATTACAATTTCTTAAGATAATTGATTTTTTCATTTTTCTCTAAATTTGAAATTATTTCAGGCATTGTTGTGTGCACAGTTAATGCATTTTATATTTTAGGGAATCGATGATGTCACTGGTGAAAAACTGGTACAAAGAGAAGACGATAAACCAGATATTGTCTTAGCTAGATTGCTTAACTATAGGAAAGGGAATACTCCAGTTTTGGAATACTTCAGGTGAGAGTCCTCTTATTTTTTGACATTTTTTGCCTAGCTATAAGTAAAGGAAATCATATTAAATGTTTTAAAGTGAAAATGCAAATTTCTTCTTGAGTCATTAAAATTTGCTTCTTGTGGGCCTGTGTATCATATACTCTGCACATCTATATATATGTGTGTGTATTCAGTCAAATATCATCAATAAGAATACGAAATTAAATCCAAGTTCTTGCGTTAAACTTGTTTTTAAAATTTTAATTTATCAGTGTATGAATTTAGATTGGGTTAATTCTTTTGTGAGACTAGTAAAGCTTCCAAACTTGAGGTTAGCTTGAGCACAACAAGGGGCTTTATCAGTTTCCTTTAATTTCATGTTTTCCTGAGTTTTCTACCTCTGAAAGTTTATGTAGATTCATTGATAGAAAATGATTAAGTAAAAGATAATTTAAAAATTATTTTATTTTGTTCCAAAAAGAGTTATATGTTTCTTTTAGTATTAATTTGCGTGAATGAATTTGCGTCTGCGTTAAGAATTCTGAGTTGAAAGCTGTTACAAACTTAAATATTGTTTTAGTCATGTTGGCTTTTTCTTTGATATATTTGAAAGCCATCATAGGGTACTTTTGAATACAGTTGATGAAGTGTAAGAGATACACAAATATTTAAATGTTCACGAATCTAAATATAAATCATATCCATGTTGAGCTTTATTGTAAAATGTTGCATTATGAAAATTAACTTTTGCAGTTGATACTTTGTTTTTATATTCATAAAAGTGTTTATATATTTAATATGTTTCAGTTGTATTAAAGAGAGCTGTTTTTATGAATGTGTAAATTTGGTATTGTTATTTATTATTATTAGACTTAACATTTGAAATTGGATATTTCTTTAGCAATAAATGTGCTCATATTTGATCTAAATTTCTTTGCTGATCTTCATTTTTTAAATATTTTTTAGCAAATTTATGTTGCATGTTTATATCTGAAGATACCTGTAAAACAACTTATTATTAACTGCACTAGCATTACATGTGCAGTAAACATATCTGCTTCTAAATTTATTATGACATTTAGCTTTTGAAATAATAAGGTGAATTGTCTCTAATTGTTTAGTTTCCCTTGCCATTATATCAGTCTGTTTTCTTTCCCCCCTTTTAGAGAGAAAAATATTTTAAAGGAGTTTGTTGGTAAAGAAACAAATGAAATCTGGCCAAAAGTAAAGATTTGCTTGGAAGAGTATTTTAGAAAGCATGGATGATAAAAAGAATATATTCTACCATATTTGTACTGCCATACTGTAAACAGTTAGAATATTTATGATTGATTTTGACATTTTGACTATCTTTATAGAAAATAATTTTTGTTCCTGTATTGTTTTTGAACAATTGTGCTCCTCTTTTCTCAGTATTTTTTTTATCATTTTTGATCTCGTTTATTTTTTATGTGGTAAAAAGTTTAAAACAGGTACTTAGATTATTTTAAACTTATAGGTGTTTTCCAACCTGTTGTTGATTGTTATGTTAAATCCAGAAATTCAATTCTAAAGGTTCTGCCTTTTCTAACATTTTTTAACAGTTGAAAAGTTAAATTATTTATAAGTGTAAAGTGTACTCAATTTATTTATTATATGCTGTGGTGTCTGCCTTAAAATCTCCAAAGGCTTCCATTTTAAACACTCTTTTATTGTTGATATATATTTATGTGCTCAGAAGGTTCACTTTAGATATTGAAGGAAAAAGTAGAAATATCTTTCTTATGAAAGAAAATCTTATATTTATCATTAACTAAGGCACCAGTCTGATTAACTTAATATTGTTTCATTGCATAAAGATCCTGAAAAAATGCTTCATATTGACATACCTGAATTCATGATGCTAATTTTTCATACCGAGTTCCTGACATTGTTCCCCAGATTAATTTTAGTGAAATACCAATTTTATGTACTGATTAGAAAATTACTGTAATAAAGACCTGATGAATAATAATGTTACTAACACCTGGCAACATCATGCCGATCCTATAAATCTTTCACTCATTCAACATATAATAAAAATTCTCACTAAAGCAGCATATATAAAGTATAATGAAATACTGTTAATTTAAATGGAAAAGTTCACTTATTTAAATCATGAAATGATTTATAGATGGATCATATCAAGAATCATATTTCTCTATTTTATTATTATTATTTGAAGTAAAATATACTTGTTTGCTGTGATTTTTAACCATTATTACTGCCTGTTACAAGTTGGTAATGTTTTTATAAAAATATAATTGATAGTAATAGTGCATAACAAAATGTCTACTTTTTACTGGAATGAATTTCTTTACGTAGGTTAAAGAAGAAAAAAAAATCCATTCCCAAAATGTAGCACAGCTAATTCTGTGTGTAATTTCCCTCTTTTTTTCGGTGGGAGGGGATCTATTGGTAGCATCCTTATAAATATAAAAGTTCATTTAGCTCTCTAAACTTATTTCTACGTATTTAACCCTCTGAGTAATCAATTTAGATGGGACTGAAACTTCCTCCCATTTCTGTCTCAAACTTGCTGTATCTGAATTTTTTTGCCCATGACATATTAATTTGGAATTCCTCCATTTAATTTCAAAGTTTGCCATTAGATGGTTTTCTTTCAGTTTCATTCAAGCCATTCCACAATTGACAAATATTTTTTATATTTTTTTAGAAGTGTATTTGTCTTTTAAGAAGCACAAACTTGTGTCTGTTATGTTTTATGTTAATGGTGCCAAATGTTCGATGATAGTGTAAACTTACTTAAAGTCCAAATGTCTTTGACTTTAGTAAATATATTTCTTTTTAGCTTATGTGTCAGAATAAACTCATTAGAAACTAAAAATAATAAACCAGTTTTAGTTTAATATATTCTAAGGAAAGGGTGTCAATGGAATTTCAGAATTAAATTGGAACTTTTCTTAATATAGTGACGAATTAGTTCTTCTATTGTGCGTAAATAAGTTAAAGTAGTCCACGCACATTCAATAAGTTATGATGCATTTGTATGTCTGTTACGGTCAGATGCATAGGCATACATACAAATGGACTGAATTCTCATAAAGAGAATCTATTATGAATAACAGAAATCTAAAACTCTTCTAAATTGAACTTTATCTATAGATGAAATTATTTTTTAAGATTTTTCTAAGAAATTTGTTTGTGCATTTTTAAATTTTGCATGTCAAAATATGTGTTAATTATATCATTCTACCATCTATAAAATATTTAGTTTCTAATATCAAATAGCCATTGAATAATTGATAAAATTTTAATCATGTGAATAATGTTTCACTTTTCTAAAATATTTTGTTGTAAATTGACATTAAAACTGTGATATTTCTTCCACAAATTTTATCTGTAAAATCTCCCTTTGTTGTCAATTTTGATTTGCTGATGATCCTACTTATTTGAAATGTAAATAAGTGTATACATTTATATATTACTGAATGATTTTCATATATCATTGTATCTGTACGCGAAAAGGATTTAGTTTCCATTAAAGAAAAATGTACTTAAGTTGCAGAATTTTCTAGTGATACATACTCGAATATTTTTATATATTGTTGTTAGAATTTTGTACAATTTTTTATTATTATTTTATTTTACAACCTTAAAATTTATGACTTTCAGGGCATATATTCCAATTAAATTTTGCCTTGCCCTTAGAACTCTATGAATTTGTCTGTTCTTTCAAGTTTTTATTCTTTTAGTTATAAAAACTAAACTGTTTACATTTATCAGTTTATAATATTAGATATTTATATTTTTAAATGTGTTTGAAATTTTTTTGATTTTCAGGAAAGGAGTGTCGTAAAAGAAAGTACTTAAATGCATATTTTACTCCAAGAACACAATTACAACTTTTTTTTTTTGCTTAAATACTTTATTCAGCACTGAATTTTATTTAATAACTGTGATTTGTCCAGTACCGAAAGTATTTGCTACTTATTTCTTGGACACCTGAAGATACTTTTTTATTTAGAATATTATTTTATCTACTTAATCCACATTATTATATTTTTTGAATGTTGTTATTGCCTTTGTATCATTGTGATTTGTAGTAAAATATATTTGTTAATTATTTCACTTTTAAAATTTATTCTGTTTTCAGTATTAATGAAACCATTGCACTTATTGAGATTTGGTCATATGTTATTGGAAAGCAAATTAATTTTGGGGGCAAATTTGTTTGTCTTTGCATTTGAATTGTGAACTTATTTATGATTATTTGTTTGACAGTCTTAAATTACTGTTATTTTATTCATCAATGAATTTTTTTAATACTCAAATACAGATCCAGCATTATTTAATACATTAAATTTTGTTGTCTTTCAATTATGTGATACTGTTACTTTTTGTGCTCACTTACTTACTTTTGAAATCTGTATTATTGTTCATAACAAGGTAATTTTTAAAAATGTCATATCAGTATTATATTCTCTAATTAATATTAAATGAATTGTGAAATAAAGGAAACTTTTTAACACCTTATTTTGTCTGGCTGAAAATGTGTTAAATTGTTATGTATTAATTTGTTTAGTGCCAAATATAGATGAGAGTTTGAGAAGTTTAGTGCTTTTAAAACTTTTATACTACTTGACTACATTCTTGAGATGTTAAGTACCATGCCTGTTGACTTTATGTTCAGTGTCCATTATTTCAAAAACTGCACTAAATTAGAGATAAAATTGGCTTGTAGTCTTAATAATTCCTCATCACTATACCACAATCTCATCTTTGCTAACAAAACAAAGTGTGCCTCACTGTTGATGGATTTTCCTTTTCTATTTTTAGGAAAACAAACTATTTACAGAGTCTGAACATTTCAGTAATCAACTTTTTGCAAATATTTTTGGTTATGACACTCATAATATTCAGACTTGTCTTTGTATTTTATGGTTGATATTGTGATTTAAAGGGTGTGTGAATATAAGGTTTAAAATTTAGTCTATATATAGTATGATGTATTCCATTTTATGGTGTGTATGAAATACTGTAAATTACTTTAAGAGATGTTGTTGGAATAAAAAATTGCCAAGCTTAGCCGAAACTGCTCTCTGAAGACCGGCTTTCAGCTGCTCTCGATCTCCTTGAATGTGCGGAAACCCCTTTGAAAATGACTGTAACAGAGGATGAATCATACAGTATATGGCTATAATTTCAAGGAGATCGAGCATTTAAAGAAATCGAGGACAGTTTACAACTTGGCTTTCTCTGCCATAGCAAACGCGATTAAAGCACAGCACATACATTTTTCAAAGCTATACTTTACAGAAATGGCAGGACCTACGATCTTGTAGCTTTTGGTGCATGTGTGGGAGGGTTCAAGGTCAATATTTGCCAAGCGGCTTCACTCTGCTTGTTTTAGCTTTGAGGGTAGGGCACCTGTCCTGATACTTTTTTTTTATCACCCTTTCCCATCTGTTTTCTCTTCTGAATTGATCACTGTTTATTTAGCTTTAAATATATTGATGAACAGCAAATCTGTAAATCCATAATATTTATGGATTCCTTAATAGTTTTGCAATCTTTAAACTCTTCAACTTTTGGATATCCGCTTCTACAGGACATGCAGAATTTCTGTCTTCATCTACAGGGCCATCTTAACGAATGTTAGCGCCCTGGGGCTACAGTTATTTGGTGCCCCATCAGAACCGTAACTAGAAATTAGAGCACCTATGGCCCAAAGAATGTTCTCTGATTAGGCCTTACAATTTGGCAAATTGGAGCCCTTTCACATTTAAAATTACAATTAAATAATTTTTTTGTTCAAAATTAAAATAGAATTAGTATAAAATCTGTAGGTGCTTTGAATCAGTGGCGCCCCTGGCTACAGCCCAATTAGCCCTCTGAATAAGATGGCCTTGGTTATCTACATTCGAAAAAAAATCCATGTTTTGTTTTCTTGGATACTATCACATGTTGGTATTGCAGAAATGAATTGGCAGACAAAGCTGCTGAATCGGCAAGTGAAGTCCTGTCGCAAATCCTGTGCAGTAACCTTATCGTTCCTTCGAAAAATTTATGGTCCTCGTGCACCAACAACCAACCATCGAATGATTCATTGTAGCTGACGTTCCAGCCCCCCAATGAAAACGTGGATTTGTCTTCGAAGGTCAAACATCGACGTGTTCAAGGACACTGGCAAGATAGTTTTGTTCGAATTCAAGGGGATGCACCCTGGATTTTGTTCAGTTTGCTCAAAATGCCACCCAACGGAAAACTTATCAATGTTTTAAGTACCCTAATATTTTTGGGTACTTTAAAAAGGTAACCCTTTTTCATACGTAAATATTGACTCCTTGAAAATTTTGAAAACTCCTTAAATACTCCTTGATTTTTAATTTAAAAAATCAGTAAGAACTCTGTATAATGCATTGGCTGCCGATCACGCACTTTGACTCATGCCTGTGATTCACACCTATTATATAATTAGATGACCCCTTATCTGCTATAGCAGCGTAGATAAGGGGTCATCTAATTAGAAAGTCCAAATCTCGGGCGCAAGTCGTATCAGCAAACGTGTTAAATTAGTTTTGTCTGACTGGGATTTCCCCATTAAGCAGGCACCAGGATGTAATTTTAACCCGGCTACTTATTGGCCGCACTGGTTTGATGCATAAATGTTTACTTTTTGCAGAATCCGATCCAGTGTGTCGCGATTGCGATGAACTATTAACCGTTTGATATATTTTAATAGATTGTGTAAATTTCACTAAGATATTTTTATTAGAAGAAAAATCTCATCTGAATCTGTTTTGTTTCTTGTATCTGAAAGATGTTCACATAGTCGATGATATTAATTCTCATTTTTTGACGTTTTAATATCGCTCAACTTCTTTACTTATAATTTATTTTCCATAACAGTCAGTTTTTTATACAGTATTTAAGAACATTTTTATTGCTTTTGAACTTGGTTTTAACCACCATTTAGGCGCAGTATATTCCATCTCAGGATTTTGCCCCAGTAAATTCATACATACATGCACGATTCATTCACAGAAAATGAGCTGTATAGCCATAATACAGTCGTGGAAAAAGTATAAAGTCGGACGAAAAATCGCCATATATGGAAAACTACAGCAATTTCAAACTATGCAATTTTTTTTACGATTTAACTTGGATTTTTGGGATTATGTAAAAATTATCAAAATCAGCGGATGGCAGCTTGGGAAAAAAAGTATTAAGTCGTCTGCTGATTACATCATCTGAAAGAATAAATTAGCTGAGAAAGCATTCCTTTTCAATTCTAGAAACAAATATAGATTTTGTGGATACAGAATTGTTTTATTCTTGGGTATTTTAATGCCTTCCAAGAGGATGATTCTTGTCAGAAACTGATCGAGGCAAAATGCTAACTTTTAATCTTTTAACTGCGGGTGTGGCTTATAAACCACATATATAAGAAAGTACCCTCAGTTAAAGATGCTGATATTGCACAAAAAATTGGCAGATCGAAGGCTGTAGTTCACAGCTTTCTCATTTATCCTGGTAGTTATGGCACAAAACCGCAAACAGTAAGACCAAAGATAATTTCTTTAAGGCAAGAGATGCGGATCCAGAAGCTCTCCTGAAAGCAAAAATGTCTTCCTCGCAAATTAAAGATGAGATGCAGTTGCCCTGTACCAGTCAAACAATAAGAAATGCAGTGCACAGAAATACTAATGTTGTATACAAGAAACTGAAGGGAAAACTTTCATGTTCTAAGCGGCGTATTGTTGCATTTTAAATTTTAAATGGAAACATATAACGTTTGGCACCGACTGGAATGGTATGGTGTTTTCTAACGAAAAAAGTTTCATTTTGATGGAGCAAACGGATTTGAGGTTTACTGGTATGATATGCATAAAGAAAAACGCCTTTTCTTTAAAACTCCGATTCGGAGAACGATGTGCCGAGGTTTGGGCCTGGTGGAACTGAAATTATTTTAGTCGAAAATAAAATGAATTTAGGACATACTGCCAGATAGTTTGTTGCCGGTTACTCCTCTGGTTACATCAGGAGATTGGACATTTCAACAAATCAATGCATCAGATGCATATTCGGGGCTCTACAAAATCCTGTATGAAAGCGATTGAGGTGAAAACTCTTCAATGGCCATCTCGGAATCCCGCCCTAAATCTAATGGAAGACCTTTGGGGCATTCTGGTTCAAGATGTAAACAAGAATGTGCGACAGTTCAGAATCAAGTCTGATCTAAAAACCGCATTGGCGAATCCAGGATTTGGGGCGGGGGGGGGGGGGGGGGGGGCATAAAAATTTTGTATCGTCGTGGCGAATGTCAAACCCAGGACCGCCCGGAGGGGGTGCGACCGCACTAGGCCCCGCGCCGCTGGCTGATTTTTCAAAATGAAAATGCTTTCTTTTTTTAAAAATCCAAATATACATACATTTAAATATAATTATGCAATTTATGCACATTTTACGTCAACCAATCTAAGGCAAGGTTGGGTTCTTTAAGTTTAAAGTCTTGAAAGATTAGAATATCTTACAAGCTGCACACAAACTGTTAAAAATTAAGAACACTTTCAAACTGAGAAGCACTGTTTATAAAGAATATGAAAAAATAGTTAAAAACGAAACACAACATTTAAAATGAGTTTGTGTATGAATAGTGACTATAATTTAATATTTATAAAATGACTAATATTTTATATTCAGTTAGAAAGGAAACAATACATTTAGTTAAAAACGCTAAGCATTTCACAATTTTATTAGATTGTACTGCAGGCTCGAGCCATCAAGGACAATTGTTTGTTATTTTAAGATATGTTAATGTAGATGACTTTGAAAGCGATGTGAATATAGAAGCAGGGCCGGTTTAAGCCCTATAGGGTCCTATAGAGTTTATAGGGCAAGCTTCGGATTCCTCCCTCCTCAGTTTCAAAACCAAATATTTTTTATTGTTTTTCATGCAAGCGTTTATTAAGTAGCAACTATTAAGACAGACTGAAATAAAAGAATACTTAATTTGCCGATCACCTTCATGGGAGTGATTTCAATGTCTCAGGAATAAAAAAAATTAAAGTTGAAAGTAATTTTTTTTAAATGAATGATGCAAAAATTGCAATTTTTTTACACAATCTAAATAATCTAATATAAAATTTGCAGGGCTATTTTGCAGCCAGAAAAATGGTAAAACAAACTGGATTACACTGATATGCTTGCGCAATTGAAAACATAAAAAAAAAAAATCCTAATAATAATGTTCGGAAATTTAAGCGATACCTGATTTCAATTTGAATAGTACGAATATACTGATCTTGTAAATTAAATGAAAGCACTAAATTAAATTACATTGAAAATAATGCATAATAAAGATAATGAGGCATTGGGGGCCCCCAAAGTTATTGAGCCCCTAGACAATTGCCTATTTGATAATCTGGCCCTGTTTACAAGAACGATTTGTGTTGAAACGACAAAAGACTTGACAGGAAAATGTTGCCGACCAAAAATATCGTGAAATTTCGATTTGAAAATTATCGTCATTCTCCTTTTAACAACAAAGGAAATAGTTGAATGGTTAATTGAATGTGACACCTGAATTTAAGAATCAAAGAACTGGATGGGGAAAAAAAGCAATTTTTCTTTGAGGCAACCGATCAGTCTATTTCACCTGCCAATTATCCATTTTCTAGTCATAATCAATAGTACCATTTTTTCTTTTTAGAAAAGATTCGAAATTTATCGCGAGAATAAGAGGTCATATGGATTTTTATATAATTAGGATAATATTCACAAACTGTCTGGAGATGTTTACACATTTTGGGTAAGCAGGGTCGGCGTGGGCAATGAAAAAATACTGTCTGAAGACGATATTCTTAGATGTTGCAAAGACTTAAATGCAACTTTACAAGGCGATATTGATTTATTTAATGGAATCAAATTTTCTCGTCGACTTTTGCCATTCAGAGACACCGTATTAAAATATTTATTTAAAAATAATTCATTTAAATTTTATCCCAATTTTGGGACTGTTCCGAAAAAAATATTAACCTTACTAATGACAAAGGTATCTGCAGAAATGTCTTTCTCATAATTGAAAATAATAAAAAAAATTGCTTGAGATCTAGTATTTGTTCAGAACGATTCGTTTTCTTAGCCACGATGTCTGTAGAATCCAAATTAGCTATAAAATTAAATTATAATTATATTATCAACGAATTTGCTATAATGAATGTAAGAAAATGAAACAAAAATAACTTATTGTTGCCTTATTCTATCAAGTCGCATTCCAAATTGTATTTTATGAGTTTATGAGGGGTGAAGTTTTATTATGATGAGGGATGAGTTTATGAAGCAATTATTTTTGTTATTTGATTTGTGAAAGATTTTGAATGTGATTAAATTGTTAACTTCATAAAAATATTTTAGTTATTTATCATTTTCATGTATTACTTAAGTCCTTAATATACCAATTTGTTCAATGTAATAAATCACAAAAGCAATAAATTATTTTATTGCACGAAATTTGTTTGAAGGCCCCGCAAATCAACTTTGCACCAGGCCCCGCTTTTTTTCGGGCCGGCCCTGGTCAAAACTCATGTCTTATGTAAACCAAAACACTTTAACTTTACAGACTTGACTCACCTGACAATAAGAATCATAAAAAACAATGCAATACTTTCGATAATTTAATAAAAAATGCAATGAAATAACTAAACGAAAAATGTCTTCGACCACATCAACGCTTCAAGTACAAGTGGAATGACTGGAAAGTAGGAAAATTTTCGAACCTGTCAAGCCAGAGAGCAATATTGTCACGTTTATATTATTTTTTCAAAAAGAGAAATTGAGAACGAACAGTTATAGTGATTTTAAATAAATCAAGAATTCTGACTTAGCTCTGGGGGGTCTGCAGCCCGATAGCCCTCCCCCTTGCATTCGCCACTGAAAAACCGCAATTAAAAATTGCTAGTAAACATTGACCTGGACACCTTCGATGCTCCATCTGGTTCTATGAACGGACGATTAATGCAAATAATAGGAAAAAGAAGGTTCCCACATCACTTGTTAAAGATAATCGTATCGACTCTATACTTTTTCCCAACTTCATCTGTATGGTAATTTTTCTAATTTCTTATAAAATTTCACATAATGTAATAAATCTAAATTTATTTTTGCTGTGTCTTATTTCATGAAGTATCGATACATTTCATAAAAATATGTATTTCCTAAAAATATGCTTTATATTTCTAGTCTTATGTCATTTAATTTTGCGACTTTATACTTTTTCCCATGAGTGTAGATTAGTGTGTCTTTCTATGTCCGAAAATGAAAAGAACAATTCACTCGCATGTCAGCCGTTTGACTTTAATGGATCTATATCTGAAAATAAGTTGTCATAAAATTAACAATAAAGTTGAAGAAATAATACTATCTTAAAACATATGAACGAAAATGAAAACTAAAATTTTTACCCCCCCCCCCCCGCCTAAATGAACATCTAACGAACTTCTAGTTAAAGGAGTTCTACATGCTATCCAGCAATCTACGCTGCTTGAGAAAAATAAATGATAATGTTTTTCATTACAATTCATAAAATGCTGCATTTTCCTTCGTGGAAACAAAACTTAGTAATTGAACTTCACACTTTTATGATACAAATACTAATAATTTGCCATTGAAAAAAGAAAGGGCAACGTTTTTTAAGAATTTGTTATGGGTAACTCTGGCCTCTAGAATTACAGGTGATTGATTTATTTTGAAATGGAAATACAGCTGATTTAGTGCACTTGGGAGTAATCATTCAATATACTCTCCAATAAACTTCTTAATATAGATGTTACGTATCTCACTATTGCTCATTTGTTTCTAAAACTCCTCATGCTTTGCGTATTCCTAGCAATAAAGTGCTGAACATTTACATTTGCCATTATCATTTGAATATCTTGAGCTGCCGAATACTGCTATCTATATTCGCAAAACATGTTGTCATTACTTTTTTATTACGTTTAGCTTCATTAATGGAAACTTACTACCTCTGCCACCTTTTGTCTCTTCGAAGCATTTCAAAAAGGGGAATCAAGAGTTATCTTCTACGAATCTTAGCAACAGCTTCTGTGAAAACCCCTTTACATTTTTCGCACACGTGGATTGCAGATAAATACATGGGAACTTAAATTCGTTAAAATCTGAATTAATTATTTTAGAGCAGAGATTCTAAAACTTTTTCTATTTTCGAGCTCATTTACATTCCAAAACTGTTAGTGATCGTTAGTGTACATGCACGCACAAAATAAATCGCAATGGTGAAGCAGTATTTGAAAAATAAATAATAGTGGTTCGTCCAGAAAGTAAGATTTCAGGCGGCCGCAAAGAGACACAAAACATAATTACATGGAAACATTTATTGAAACAGATACAACACTCTTTCAGCTACCTCTCAACCTAAAGCCTTGTTCCCTCGGCGTGTGGCTTGGCAAATCTCTCGACTGGCTCGAGTGAACGGATGCACTGACGGCGTCTGGCCCCTCCTTTAACGTGCGATCTATTTACCGCCATATCGAGGAAAACAACAGACGCACGAGCCACATCGATACTTCCTCAGGGTGCGTAGCGTCATGAAAAGTGCTTGCATTTGAAAACTATATTTAAGCACCTTAAAAGTACTTAATTTTCTGCAGAAGTGCAAAGAAAACATTCTTCTTTTTTTTTGTTCCCCCAGACATTGATATACGATAAATCGAAAGCATAGTCATAAAGCTTTGTACCGGATGTGTCAAGAAAAGAATTCCGGAAGTATCAAGAAGAGAATACCGAATGTATCAAGAACGAAAACCGACGAAAGGGAAGGAATCCAGGGTGTGATAGATCCAGGGGTGTCAACACATGTTAAGATAACGCTTATAGTCCAGTCAACGAAGGCGCAAAATGGGGGTGAAAAAAACATTAAATCATACAGTTTTGAAAATTGGTACACATGTTCCTGAGGGACTCCTGATGAACATATTAAAAGTCCCCGGTCCTGAGAGGGAGAAGCTCGAACCGCCATCTTTTATTTTATCACCCTTTTTTAGTTGTTTTTTTTTTTAAATTTTCGAAAACTATTCCATTTTCAAATTACAATGGATTTAACAAATTAAAGGCGTGAAATTCCCTACAAATGCATGCTTTTTTTCTAGCTTAATTTTTGAGATAATTGGTCTCAAAGTGAGTAACTGTAAACATTCTTAGTTGATAGTCCAGTTAACGAAGGGTTTGAAAAAAACATTAAACCATATAGTTTTGAAAATTGGTACACATGTTCGCGAGAGGCTTCTGTTGAACATTCTAAAAGTCCCCGGTCCTGGGGGGGGGGGAGCTCGCGCCGCCATCTTGGATTTCATCCCTCCTTTTTTAGCTTTTCTTGACTCGAAAATATTCAGTTTTCAAATTACAATTGAAATAACAAATTAAAGAGCGTGTAATTTCCTACGAATATATGCATTTATTATACTTCTAGCTTTAATAGTTTCTGAGATAATGGGTCTCAAAGTTTGCCGCCATCTTGGATTTCATGTAATATAACAAATTAATCATCGTAAAATTCCCTACAAATAAATGCTTTTATTTTCCTTCTAGTTTTAATAGTTTTCGAGATATTTAAGAAAAACTAAAAAACAGGGGGGTAAAATCCAAGATGGAGGCAAACTTTGAGACCCATTATCTCTGAAGCTAGTAAAGAAGCAAAAATAAACGCATGCATTTGTAGGGAATTTTACGTTCTTTAATTCGCTAAATTAATTGTAATTTGAAAACTGAATAGTGTTTGAGATATTCAAGAAAAAACTGAAAAAAGGGGGATGAAATCCAAGATGGCGGCGCTAGCTTCCCCTTCAGAACAGAGAACTTTTAGTATGTTCATCAGGAGCCCCTCACAAACATGAGTGCCGATTTTCAAACCTTATATGATTTAATGTTTTTTCAAATCCTTCGCTGACTGGACTATTAATGACTATTATCCGCTCCCTCTTTCTTCAACAATACCGCCGTATATTGAAATACTGAAATGGTTATCCTGAAGGGGCAAATTAACTGGTAATCCAAATTAATTGGAAATTTTATTAATTTTAAGAAATGTTGGAGAAGGTCATAGATTTTTATTGTTAATCTTATAAAAAAAATGACTTACTTTTTCGGTAATGACAGTTTGCATTATCATTTTTTTTTGTCAAACCAAAAAGATATCCTTTATTTTACAATAAGACTTTGTGCAAATACATAAGTAAATATTAAAATTAAAAAAATTGATATTTAAAATTAAAATACAGTAATACCTTGTTACAACGATACTTTGGGGACCAAATAAAGATATCGTTATATCGAGGGGCGGTTTAATTGTGATATAAAAAAAGTTAAATTTCGGTTGTTTTAATGTGGACACAATAAAACAATATACATTTTGAAAAAAAAGCATCACCAGAGTTCTAATGTTTTCTAAAGCATACAAAAATCTGAAAATTCAGCTATACAATAAAATAGTTCACATACCTGAGAAGCTTATTTATCGAAAAAAATCAAATATTTTCGTTTGTTTATTCATTTTTCAAACTGTTAAGTCAACTAACAAAGTTTGCGTAGTCTAATGCACGAAAATGATCATCATTTGTGGATGAAAGGCTTGAAAAGAATGTCCGTAGGGACTGAACTGATTGAAGAGCTTCCTGGGATATCAATCTGGGATTTTTTTTATCTATATCATAGTCATCATTTTCCATTTCGTCTGTGATTTCGGACAGAATATCTTCTTCAGTAACTCCTGAAAAAACCATGAGATCATCATTCGCTGTTAAATATTCCTCCACGTTAATTCCGGACATTTTGCTCATTTTCTTCAAGCTGAGTTAAAGACTTTTGAAGGCACAAAATACATTCTTCAGCATCTGAAACATCGCCATTTTTGCAATTTTCGTCATTATCAGTTCCTTATCCTTCATAAAATAAAGGTCCCCTTTTTTCCAACAATCACGAATTGATTTTTCCGTAACTTCCCACCAATATTGTCACGCATTTACAGCTTTAAAAGGCTCTTCTACTTTATTTTCGATGTTTATGAGTATGGAAACCACGGCAGCGTCAATGTTTTCATTTGTCGCAACTTTCAGTCGTTTTTCCTCTGAGGGTTAATTTCATTGAAATTCACAGCCTCTTCAATTTGTTTCCTCTTCTTCAGGAAAGTTGCAATCGTAGATTGCGACAGTCCGTATTTCTTGTCTGCACCAACGTGCTTCATTCCACTATCAATTTCTTTAATTATGTTCAGTTTATCCTGAAAGGATAGTTGCCATCTTAGATTCGATTGGAACTCAGAATCGTTTGAAATTTAGAAATTGAACAGAGCTTCCATGAAATTTTCGAATCACACTCGCCAAAAGCAGTAAAGCATTTAATTTGTTAACACTAAACCTACCAACATTTTATATATACCTATTTCTACCGATGGCGGTCAAATGACCGCTTTTCAAATAAACGTTATATTCTTTTCCAGTTGATTATAAATAATACCGAATTTAGCATAGGCAATAAAACACAAAATAATTATTATGTAATAATTAAAAAATATTTATTTTTTCGGGCTTTAGGAATATACATTTTTAGAAAGAAGACTCGAAACTGAAAAATTATGTTACTTCAGTAATTTACATAGATATAGTTATTCAAATTAAAATAAAATTTATTTGTCGTCGCCCTTTTTACAGATGGAAGGTCTCTCCCATAAACATTTTCCACAAACATATTTTTATATGTAGAACAAATGTTTGTTTTATTTATTTTTTTGCAATATCCAATTTGACATGCTTTTCGTCTTTCAGAAATTGTAGTAGAATCTGCTGAAGTTTTTTCCATACTTTTTCTTGTAAATCTCGGTATTCGGTGGCAAGTTCCTCTGCCAAGTGAAAATCTGCCATCCTCACTCCCAGAATTTTTTTCATCTTTTTCAGAGCATAGTTTGCTGATATTATTTATTTCTTCCAACAATTTTCTTTGCATTGACATTTTAGAGCTAAATTTTTGAATTTGTGTTTGAATAATCCACCAATAATAAAATACAAAAATTAGTACTTACTATTTTTATTTATTTATTACCCAATGTTTGCAGTCTATTTTATTATTACAAATAGAACTGATCACGTCGCAAATATATGCATTGTGTGACCGAGAACACTCAAAAAAAAAACCCCAAGAAATGTGGCAAGTGTAATCTATTTGTTTGCAAAAATTATGTCAATATCATAATATGTCATGAGTGCAATAATCAAAATGATTAAGTTCAATTAATCAATTTGCATTTGAATTCCCAATTCTAATGCGAATTAATCATCATTTTATTTTTGAAGCATTTTGTTGCAACTATATTGCATTTTCTATTTTTTCCTATGGCTGCAACTGTTATCTGTATTATTAAATGATATTAAAAGGTAAGATTTGAGTTTTATTTGATATGGTACATAAATACGTGTTTTTTAACAATGGGGTCACTGAATGACCCCAAGCCTTTCGTGTTTCAAATTTCTACCTGGTCATCCGAAGGTTAATGCCCTTATTTCACTCGAGGACAACTGCTGTACAGTTTAATTAATAAAGAGAGCAATAAGTTTCTCAGCCTTTTTTTTAAAAAAAAAAGCTTATGATGTTATGGTTGAAAACAAGTCATATGTGAATTATACCGTTTATTTTGAGGTTTTATTGTACAATAGTCATATTCAAAGTGCTGTATACTGTTTATTTATTAAAATTATTTTCAAATTAAGAAAATTTTACTATAATTATTTTATTTACTAAAATCACTGCTTATTAATTATATTAAAACTTAAATATTAAAAATAAATTTTTATCGCCAGTTTTAGTTTTAAAATTATAATTTTCTCTTAATGTACTATTTTTAGACCAAGTTTTTTTTAATTCGAATTTTGATAAATCGGCATTTTTAACTGTAGTTCCATCAGCTTCAAATTAACAAAGTTGCACTGTATTTTGACAATTTTGATTTTAAAATGAATTAACATTAACCCCTGACCTACCAGTTTGCTGGGTGTGACAACCACATCGTGCAGCGAAAATCGGAACTATCGGTTAGAATTTTCTTCATTATGATTTGCAAATGGGCGCCAGGAGAGAATCTGTTTCCTTTCGAATATATTCTGTGGGGCATAAAATGCCTTCTGCTATTTTTCTGTGGAGTTACAAGGGCCTTGAATTAACTGGTAGAATTTCCAGTCGATTTTTTTTAACACTTGCGCGTCATCCTGCAAGAAATTGCTGAAGCTCCAAAATATCCAGAATATATAGACTTTCCCTCCTTTTTGAGATCTAACGAAATGCGCAATCGATAAAGAATTTTCTTTTCCCTCTATTCTTCTCATTCACGCTTTTCTGAATGCTTTGGCTAATCATAACAGCATCTGTACCGTCACAAAAATTAACCAAACATACTCTTCAAATATTCTTATCATTACACACTTAGTATTTCTCAAGAGCATTGTAATACAAAATCATAGAATTCAGTTAAAAATAAATACATAAAAAAAAATGTCTATATACTATAGAAATGAAGTTCGAAGAATAAGAGTATTTTAACCCTTATACCCACTACACTGTTTTTTCATTCAAAAAATGACAGGAAAAGACGTTCACTAATAGTCGGTAAAAAAATCGCCTAAAGCAGGAGGAAGGGGATAGCAATGTTTTCTCTCCAGCAAAAGTCCATCTATGAAATTTCTGTGGGTATTTATTTTAATTGGGTGTGTGTTAATGCCATTTGTTTGACCATAAAATTATTTGCTAGAAATCAATACTTTTTATTTCAAGAGTAAGAGGGAAAAGGGATGTGGTAGCAGACTTTTTTTTCTTTTTTGTTTATCGATATCAACTATTTCTATAAGTCAAATTTTCTTCTCAAGCTTTAATTAGATGATTTTATACATATAAAATAAACTGAAAACGGAGCAAATGTTTGATTTATCAATTCATTGTGTTTGTTCCTAAAATGAATAGCAATATGAATTGTTTTAAGAAAAGACTGGGAAAACAATAGATGAGGTTTTCTCAAGTATTAGTCATTTTGAACAAACAGTTCATTTTCATTTTTTCAAAAATAAATGAATCTTCCTCCTCTAGAGCAGACAAATACAAACAAGCATTTAGATTTAAAATTTCTAAGTAGATAAATTATACAGCATATCAAAAGCAATATATTTAAGAACTTTTAATAGTTGAAGTCAAATTCAGATTGGATTTATCCATCTTTCAGAGGTTAAAGAAATGTCATTTATGAACAGTTTCAAAATTTTATTCTAATGCAAGTTCATTACAACAGCACAAGTTCTTTATCACAGTCTTTGTGTACTTTTTTACATATAAAACTACATTATAATTTAGCTTAAAATTTAGGATTTTTCAACCCTGCAACAACAAACACAGTTAAATAAATGTCAATACATCCCAAGGATAAATATGCAATAAAAAGATTTGTAATAAATTAAACTTTAAAAAAATATATTTTATTTTTATGTACAACAATCTGTTTAAAAACAGATTTATATTAAATTATAATTTTATTATACATAACCTTCACAAATATATTTTAGAAATATTTTCTAATGACACAAATTCAAACTCAAAAAATGACATGGATTAAGTAAGTTGTATGAGCATCTAAAATAACATATAAACTAAATAAAATGATTAATATACAAGCAAACATAAAATACAATTTTGATTTGTCCTTTACACTACATACACAATAGTATTTATTTTAAGAGTATGCTTACAGTTTTGCTCAAACAATTTTAGACACACAATAAATAAGCTTCCTTATATTGTAAAATTCCTTACAAAGTAGCAACAGCAGAGAAATGCTTATATATCTTCTGTGTGTAATCTGTGGCGTAGCAAGGGGGGGGGGGTGACGGTACACCTTGGGCGGCTTTTGGGAAAAGGCGGCAAAATCAGACATGTAGGAAAACGATTTTATAACTAAGAAGAGCAGCATCACTAGTTCAGTCATTGTATACATAAAAAAATAACTATTGTGATTAATTCATATTTTTTGCCTTTTTTCGGTAAATTGCCAATGTGTTAAAGAAAGACTAATGGTGGATGCGCGATTCTATCTGTAGAGAACGAGGGTGCCAAACGACAAATTGCGTTATTAAATCATTTTTTCCCCTGGAATATTTTGAAGTTTATTAACTTGGAAAGGGAGGGAGGCATGTTGTAAGTTCGCCCCGGGCGGCAAAAATTGCAGCTATGGCACTGCATGCAATTCTTCTTCTTTTCCTTTAAAAAGAAACAATACTAGGATGCAAGCATCAACTGTAAGTTGGGAAAACTATATAACAGGGTATTTCATATAGTAACAATGCAGTTTGAATATGCAGTGCCAAAAAAGCATGCTAAATTCAATAATTACTATATGAATTGTAATCCACATGGATATTCCAACAATGTGACGACATTAACCCATGACTGATTTAATGTGCACCAGGCCCAGGTGAATTTCAGTGATATAGGCTCTGGAACTTGCAATCCTCCTCTTTCAAAGCTAAGACACAGTGGCGGCTTGTCCCAGAGCTGCAGCACTCCCTGAAATTTTTTTAAAACTTGTATTTTCGTTTTTAATCTTATTCATTTACTTTTTCACTCTCAGAGTTCCATAACTTATGAAAATGCAAAAAAAAGTAATAAAAAATTGAAAAGAAGACAGAAAATGAATCAACAAGAGAGATGCAGGTCTGAGCTGCAAAGTACAGGGTGGTTATAATTAAAGTTACCCTATTTAGACCTACGTAGAGTCCATTCTAGTAAACGGATATCGATGAAACTTGGTATATACATTATATGGGCCATGGGGAAAAGAAATATGCATTAAAAAACTGACCAATAGATGGCAGTTTTCATGTACGAGAAAGGAAGTTATACAAATTTGGAGTGGTTTAAAAAGCCAGAACACTCCCCATGGCCCTCAAAGGCGTTCCATTATGTGTACCAGTTACTGCGACCTTCTTTAGCCGCAAGTCATTCCTGCCTTACAAGAATGAGAGCATTTAGAGACTACTGTTTTCATGCAAGATGATGCACCATCTCACATTGCCCGACCAGTGCAGGCACTGCTTCCTGCCCGTTTTGGAGATGATCAGGCAATTTCAAGAAGTTTTCTGGTTGCCTGACCTCTTTGTTCTCCGGACTTGACTCCATGCGACTTCTGGTTGTAGAGATTTCTGAAAGGAGGAATCGTAAGAACTCTGCCTGAATTGAAAGCAAGCATAACATGTCATGTTGCTGCAATTAGTCGAGAAACCCTTCAGACTATTCTTGAACACGCTATTAAAATGCTTCAAACATGTGCTTGACGCAAACAGAATGCACATAGAATATTATGCTATGATTAAATAAAATATTTGTGTTTTTTGTTCTTCATGCGCCCCCTTCTTACCTGGTGGTCGAAATTTGAAATAATTTTTATTGTAGATTTCTTTTCCCCATGGTCCATTTAACGTATATACCAACTTTCATTGCCATTCGTCTACCAGAATGGACTCTACATAGGTCTAAATAGGGTAACTTTAATTATACCCCCCTGTACTTTGCCCCCCCCATATTCGTTCACTGTGCAGAAAATCTGGAGAGAAAAAGCAACTCTTTCTCCCTTTAACTTAGACAGGCTATGGGCTACCCGGCGAGCAGCTCTGGCTGGCACGGAGCCAACTAAACGAGAAAAAGATTTTTCTTTCCTCATTCCCACACAAAGTGGCAATCTCATTGGTTGTTTATGGATTTTGGTTTCAGATTGTGTTGCGTCGACAGAAATAGATCTGGTTTATTAAATATTTGTTTTCTCTTGATAGAAGGCTACATTTCTTTTGAAGATATTCATTTTTGGAAGAGTGTTATTGAGTGAAGTGGGCGTGGAGGGAAGTGTGTATGTGGAGCTCTGATTTTTTTTTTGTCAGCAGAATCATCACATCAACATTCACTTAACTTTCCGTTAGTAAAACTAGTAGTTAATGCCATATGCTGGTTATTTAATTTGTTTGAAAAGCAGGAAACTTCATATATGGCTTTGGAATTAAAAAAATTGGCCTACTGAAAGTTAAAGTAGTTTTTTAAAAATATATTATCTTGCAGCCCCTCCTCGTTTCGGAGCTCACAAGCAGCCACTACTAAGACATTACTCTACCAAACTACTGTAGCCCACAAGAAGTACACAGTTGAGGAACATATGCTAATTCCATATGTATAGTACAAAACAAAAGTTTAACAATATAGGGAAGCTTCATTATTTAATGAACAATTCTTTATTTCAAATTCTTTGCCTGTAAACTCACTTTTGCATAGCTTTTTAACACTTTAAATATTTTCTTGCTTCTGACTGAAACTCTATAATTTCCAGTCATAAATGGAAGATATAAGGATAAATATATTACATTACAAGCAAGTATTACACCTTTCACCCGTTAATTCTATTAAAATATTTGTAAGCACAGCAAAAGATAATTACTTTCTGGAAAAAGTTTACAGTAAGATCCTGCTATATGGAGAAAAGTAAGACTACTTACCATAAAAATTATTATAAAAATATGAAGATTTAATGTTCTATAAAAACAATCTGATAAATTTTGATAGGTTGAATTGGGTAATTTTTTACGGTTTCCAAATCTAATCATTTCAAACTTTCATCATTGAGAAAAGACACAAATAAATCTATGCAAAAAATTATGAAATTTTTTTTTTATGGTTTTGGCTCAGCTTTTAGGCCAGATAATATATAGATACTAGAATATTTTTAAATATAAGTCTCCTGTATTTCGTACAAATAATTTCATTCATTGTTAGTGGAAACAGACAAATTATGTAGGCATTTGTAGCATCTAAATGTAGTGCTAAGGAAAGGCACCATGCGAACCAATACATTGGCAGATTACTGCTGTTATCTTCCTCATTCTATCAAAAAGTCATAATATTAGATATAACTAAGGAAACGGGGACAAATATTTTTAATAAACTATATGTATATATGATAATAATAATTATAAAAACAATGCAAAAACATTCCATTTTTGAATTACCTTAGCATATAAAAAGCAAAAACTCTTAATATGCAACAATGGAAATTAAGTTGCCTTTGAAAGATTGGCTGATTTAAGTTTAAATGGTATAAGCTAATACATCCCATAGACTTCAAACATTTTGATAGTGTTTCTTGTTGATAACTTCTTTTAGAAAATGATTATTACCATCATATACGAGATGTTTCACCAGTAATATATGAAACATTATCAAATATCTTAAAAGACAGACAGCTGAATTTAGAACATTCTTTTTTAAAAACTTTTTCTATAAGATTAGTGCAGTATATTACACAGTTTCAAACAGAAAATGGTTCAGGAAATGCACAACATAATCTCCTATGGCATAAAAATTCACTAAATTTTCAAATTTAAGAAATCTTATTACAAATACCAGAAATTGTTTTACCATTCAAAGAAATCATGATTGTCACAAAACATAATTACAGAATCAAAATAAATTGTGAAAAACAGCTGAATTCTAAAGCATTGTATGACTGTTTATGAAATAAAAGCAAAAGATGAAGAAATGACATATTGAAAGCATCCTTAAATTCACGAGAATATTGCAAAACTGTAAGTGCAATGAAAACATTTGAGATTAAAATGAAACTGATGTTTTATATTATGACTTAGGCAGTTATTATTTTATTTTCTGTATTTCTCATAATTATGATATTGGCATAAAAAAATAGCAGCAATAATATTGGGTGCAGATGCGGTTGCATACATCGCTCTTGAATGAATGATAAAATTTTACTAGTTTAGTATACACAACAGAAGAAGAAATTTTCAAAAAATAAAAGGAACAATTTTCAATAAAAACACAAAATTTTCTAAACTTTGCACAAATGTGAATTTTTATGTTAGTTTGTACAGTTTTAATATTAAAGATTATTGCATATAAGAAAAATGAATCAACTTCCAAATTGAAATATAAAGAATATGTGATTAGATTTTTCTTGATACATTTCTCTCTCCAAAATTGGGTGGTAATTTATATATACTTTATTTTATAAATAATTATAAGAAATGAGTGTGCAAATATTTCCAGGAGAGAGTTTTGACTATAAAATTTCTGATTTATGAATTGTAAAAAGATGCCCAAATGTCAAATTACAGAGATTTTACTTCCCAAATATCATTTAATTATCACTACATCTGTAAAATATAGTTACCTTAAAAATCAGTAAATTAATAAGATATTTTAACTAACTTTTTTTCAGATTTTTAAAGGTAAAATTATAATAAAGAAGGAGAATAAGAAATGGTTTGCACCATGAAATATAACAAATAATAATTTGAAAACATTTAAGTTCAATCAACTTATAGCAAAATGACTTCAGCTTCATATAACCCAAATGAAATCATTCCATTTTGAAAAATATAAATTCATCAACATACATAGACTATACAATAAAAACCAACAGAAAACACAACAAAGACTAAAACCATTAATATAGAAATTATTTTTTCTGAAAACAAAAGAATATCTATTAAACAAATTCACTTTATATGTGATGTAGAAATATACTACAATTCAACACATTCCAATTTATATATATATATATATATATATATAAACAGAATTTTTAAATTCTGTAAATAATGCATTTTTCGGCACTAAATAATTTTTTATTCAAATTTACAAAGCAAATAAATAATTATAAGAAAACTCATTCATGGCTAAAGTAAGGATCACAACCATTTCTTAATAAATTTTTGCTACCTCTTTAGCAAATCTATAAAATAACAGATTTTTTAAATAAAACATGACTAGACATTAAATCTCATTAAAAAATTATTTTTTCACTTACTTAATTGAAATAAAGAGTTTGATAATTCCATAGATTGCATAGATATTTAAGCTTAGTTTGACAGCAATTTAAATAAAAGCACATTATGCAAACAGTTTTAAAAAAATACCACAGCTGAAATTGCAATACAAGTTTGAAATTTCATGTCTCCTTTTCATAAGATTAAGTTCACAATAAAATATAATCGTCTTCGTCAGTTCTGCTATTAGTATGGGATAAGGAAGATCTGGCATAGCCACAAGGCGTATCAACTTCTTCAACATCAACCCTCTTTCCTTCTGCTAGTGCAAACACTGGATAGTCTAAATTCCTTTTCATTGGAGCAGTGATCTGATAAATAGCAATTAAGAATAGTTTAGTACAGAAAACTAAAATACAAAAATAAATAAATATAAAAAAAACTTTTAAAAAAAGCTTCCACCAATGCATTAAAAAAAGAATTTTTTATTACAAATCTGGAGGTCAAAACAAAAATCGGAAAAGCGTGAGGCGCAGGTAGAAAAGCTGTAAGTAAATTAGAATTGTAATCGCATTTATAATATATTTTATATGATGAAATGTTTAACATTTCGTTTCTTACGATAATCATTGTGGTTTTATACCTTTCTCCTATTGTTTTCAGTGCCTCACACTTTTTGTTTTGACCTCCAGTGACCAAAAGTTTTTTTATATTTATTATTTTCTAGTTTTTAGTCTTTAATTTATGTCATAATTCAGCATTATAAATATTTTGAGGTCTTAGAATCAATTTTTCATGAACTGATCTAATTCCAACAATTATTTTATTGAAAAGAGCTCTAAAATTATTGAAATATTGCATTGTCATTAAGACCCAATGAATATACAAAATTTCAGAAATATAATACATTAGGCAATGAGTGAAAAATCTATCATAAAATTCTGACCTTACAAAAAATATTTCGAACTTAAATCCATTGTTCTTCAAATAACTCCAGCAATAATTTCTTAAAATTGATAATTGAGAGCTCTAAATTTATTAAAATATTGCACTGTCATCAAGACCCAATAAATATACAAAATTTCAGAACTCTAGTGCATTAAGAAGTGAGTGAAAAATCAATCACAAAATTCCAACCTTACACACATACAAACATTTTGAACTTAGTTAAAGAGTTCAAAAACAGAATGCATGGCATTGAAAAAGAGGGAATGAAAAATTAACAACTTTCAAAACTACACCATTTCATAACTCTGAGGTAAGCAGGCAACATATTTAATGCTTTATATACATAAACAATTTTGGAAGAGTTTTAAAGAACTTTATTTATTATTGTACTGCAATTTGTTATTACACTCTTAAGAACTTGATTAACAAATAAATGATCAAATTGATTTCTTCCAAGTACCACTATTTTGAGCCTTTTCATTACAAAGTATCTTTCTCTAATAAATGAAGAGGGGGGGGGGGGGACCCATCTGGGAAATGTCAATAAAGAAGAATTAGAAATATTCTTTTTGAAGCCCAAAATAAGTTTATGCTGCTCACTAGTAAAACATAAAACACAAATAATTTTTAACAAAATTTAATTCCTTTGATGTAAAAATGAGTCCATAAAAGACAATATACTCATGTTTAATTGAAATGAAACCTGCAATCTCAAATGAGGAGTTTTTTTTCTTTAAATTAAAAGTGAAAATATCTGCTTTTTGCTAAAAGGCGCTTTTTAAAAAAATTTTCATCTATACAAGGTTGCAGTCTCATTTTGTCTCAAAACTTACTTTTTCCTCTTTGTAAAGTTGTCTAAATTTCTTCTTTTTTTTTTTTACAAAAGTAAAAATGTTCATTTTTAAAATCCAATATTTTAAAATGGATATGTTCACTTTTGATAAGAAGCTCCTCAAATACTAGGTATTTGGCAAAATCACAATTTGTTACATCCCTAATTTAAAGCACTTTCCAATTGAAGTATATGCTTATCTCTAATGGTTTAGAAATTAGCTATTGGGCCACAATCAGAGTGGATACCCTGTATATGCATTGTCTCTACATTATAAAGGAAATAAGATAAACATTTCATATTTCTAACTTAGCATAACAAAAACTACCCATTTTTAACTAGTTAAGATTTTTTTAAAAAGTAATCAAAGCCTTAAGAATCTTACAAAGTCACAGTTTGTTTTGAATATAAGATTATATAAATCAAAATTTAACTAATTTTATAAGGAAACTGCATAAAGAAAAAAATAAATTTTAATGCAAACAATGTAATTTCTTATTTACTTCAGAAAATTTTTCTACAAAATGTTCAAATTCTTCTCTCTTTCGGAAGTAAAAACCAATTGCGCAGCTAGGATCCATTTCAGTAAATGACATAGTTCGGATTGATGATGAATGGAATGACTATAAATAAATCGAAAATGAAACAATTCAAACAATTTAATCTCCATAAAGATACTTTTAAAGGAACAATTTTTAACAACACAGTTAACATTGATTAATGAAAAATGGAAGTAGTAGCAAGAAACACTGCTAGTTTAAATGCATTACTAATATAACATACATAAAAAAAAGATAGAGAAAGAAGAAAAGTTGGATATCAATAAGTTAATCAACTATGGATTCCATGTTGACCATACTGGGATAATTACAAAGAATGAATGCAATAAAATTTAAATAGTATTAGGCTATAGAATCAAATCTCTACAAATAATAAAAGCAAATGTGCATCTGTGTGTGCTGTCGCTCAACAGGGCAGACTGTTTGGCCTAGTAATGAAATTTGGCACAAATATACTTTGGAGGGTGGGAATATGTGCCTAGGAGTGATTTTTTTTCAAAATTTTTCATTAGAAATTTAGTTAATTAAAAATCAAGCAAAACATATTAGTTTCTGGTGATAACCTTCGAAAATATTATGGCACAAATACAATTTTTACACCACCTTAAAATTCAAAAAATTATCTTTTCAGTTATACCAATTTAATTGCCATCCAATTTTTTCCCTAATTTTAACAAATATTTTTATGCATAATTTACAACAATATTTTTCATTGTTGCAACCGTTTTCATGGTTTATGCAAATATTTAATTGCATGTTTCTCTTCCACTGTTGAAAGCTATGAAATGAAGATTCTGGTTATTTTTTTATATGCTTTGGTAATATCATAATGAATTTTACTTCCTTTATTTCATCATTTTTTTTGTGAAGTTTCTAAAGAAAGTCCTCCAAGATATAAGTATATTAGGAAATATATCCTGTAAACTGAAAGATTATAGTTGCTAATCATCAATTCCTTTCAATGGCATGATTTAATTCAGTTAACATACTGCTGGGAGTAATATATTTATGGATGTGGTGGGTAAATCTTAATTCTTTTTATTGGTATGTTTTTTAATTCAGCTAATAAGTTGTTGAACGTAAAATGCAACTTGCTATTTTAATATCTGAATCAAATGCATATTTTGTGTGAGGAATAAGAAAGTGAAATTGATGCTGACAATGTGCAATTAGACATTATAGGATGCAGATAGTTACTCCACTTCAACAGGGATGTTCATTTAGACAATGAACAGAACAGGTGAAAGGCTACTATAAGAAACAAGGATTAAATGTGTATTACAATTTGAAGTTTAAAATTACTGTGTTAAGGGAACCATAGATATCAAATTATGAATAAGAGATTTATTTGGAATTAAACATAATCAGTATTCCTGGCAAACAAGCTTGTTGCCAAAGGTAGTTGGTAGTATAAAATAATTGCAATAAATACAATAAAAGGTAATAATAGTAAATTCAAACTTAAATATATTTTATGACTGTTTAAATTACTCTACTGAAGGACTCAAACAAGTCATGGCCATAAAAGAGTTGGATGGTGATAGTTTGGGTGGAAGTTTAATGCATGTAGAAAGTGCATAGTTGTTAAACAATGGAGTTCCATCAAATACAAACTACATATCAAAATGGCTTTAGGTATTTATCAATGTCAACATGATTTTAATATTTAGAATTTCAGAGATCCACTTAAAACATCTACTATGTACAAATTTTGCCTTTTCTAAGCGTTTCAGAATATCTACACCCTTTTAAATACGTTGCTTAATCGAAAGTAGCTATTGGCAAAGTTATTTGAAGGTATGCTATATTTTTCTCTATCACTAGAAAGCTTTGCACTCTGCAGCAGTTTAAATCTCCATGAGAACTGCCACTTTATGGTAAATGTACCCTGTGGCTTCACCACATCATAATTTTAAAATGTAATAAATATTTTGAAATTCCAACAGTATTACATTAAAGTTGAATAAAATCCGAAATAAATTATACAAACAACACATGTAAAATTAAAAAAAAATCCTAATATAAAGTGTTTCATAAAAACATGACCAATTTCAATTTTCTTACACACATAGATTATATTAAAAAGTTAAGAGTGTAAATAGATATTTGGTACAATTAGCAACAATAAAACAATTAAAGATCTTAAAAAATAATCATAAAAATTAAATTTAAATTAAAAAGATGAATTCAATTATCTTGAAATCATAGAAAACAGGCAATTAACAAACCTTCTCATTGAAGTCATCTTTTTCCATATCGATTGCAGGCTGACAGGAATGTGGATCCATGTGAATCAATTTATCATCTATCATTACATGGGCGAAATTAATTTTCAACACACACACATATATAATAGCAAGTTTCAAATGCAAAGAATCTAAAAAAACTTAGTGTTTATTTGGGAAAAAATTTAAATACATGATTTCGTTTTTTCGTATAGAATTTCAATTAAATAGAAATAACAAAACAATCTGGATTAATATTATCTTGATAATGGAAGTTAAAAGGTACAGAAACACTGCAGGGAGTTGGAAGATGGTCAAGACTGGTCAATTTCATGATTCACCACCAATGATTCCAATACAGTGTTCATATGCTAAAAGTCATATTTGCAGGTTAAACATAATAGGAAAAATTAATTCTATAAAAAATATTAAAAATGTTTCACCTATAGTTTCTATTTCCTAAGTGTATTAACAATGGGATGAGATGAATAAATTAATTTATAATTTTTTAAAAAAAGAACTTTCAGAACTGTTAACTTGTGAAGATTCTAAAGTAGATAGCATTTATAGAAAATTTACTAGACATCACAAGTGAACTAGAAAAATGTTTATATTAAACTTATTAAAATCTTATGTAATTATGATCAAATCTAGGCTTGAATTTTCTGTGACCAGTTTTATCTGGAATTTACGTTGTATCAAGTTCTACATTTTATTTTCATAAATTTTGAATTTATAAACAATTTAATCCTGATAAACTAAAATGTAACAAAAAAGTCTTCATTCTAGGAAGTAATACATTTTTATTTTTGTAAGAAATTATTCAAATTAAGTTGGACCCTCATATATTTTTAAAAGATTGTTTTCTTCTGGCTTATTTTATCATGCCATACTTTTAAATCATCTGAGATATTGAAAGAATGATGCATATGTTCAGAGGATACTATCCTAATATACAATACTATAATGCAGTTTTACTAACATTACTGTAGTACAGCAAATATAAAAATATATTTGTTTTAATAGAAATGCACATCAAAGTTAAGAAGGTAGCAGTTACCAGTAGAAGCCTCTTTTTTTATGATAGACATTTTAAAATTAGAAAAAGCAAATTCTTTAAGCTAATAACTTTCAAACAAATAACATGATTTGCACTGATTTAAAGGATCAGATGTAGCTCCTTCCTCAATTTAGTTTGTTGTATGTTGCAAGTAATTAAATTGAACTTTAAAAATGAAATGTAAACAATAAAGATGGGATACCAAATTCTTAAGCAATTAGAATTTCATATACAGAATATGATTTTACAAATATTAAAATGTCGGGGAACCATTTTGACTCCAAGTTAAGGGGTATGTATGGTGATAAAGACACTAAAATGAAACTCACCTTGCCAACCAATAAAATATAATGCATGCTTAGGACGACCACCAATGATTCCAATACAGTGTTCATATGCTAAAAGGCTTTTCAGGCACGGTATATAAAATGGATTAATTTTATCATTTCCCAATCGCACAGAAACAAAAAGGATTAAGCTTGTCCATGCTGGCTCAAAAGTGCTAAAACTTGGAGGACCAAAATTGGAATACGATGGACATGAATCGATGAAACTCATATCAGATTCATCCAATTCACTAAAAGGTACACTCTCTGGGCCATAGCCAATAGATGAAAATGTATTTGAGATGCCTTCAGATGATAAAGAATAATTTTGTCCAACAGGATACGTTTTACAAAAATCCAAATTGTTACGTGTTGAAATTTGATCTCCTTCTAAGACAGGTATAGAAGATTTTTGTACAGGTCTCAAACATAGATCCATAACATCTTGTTTAAATACTGGAAGAAATAATGTTAATATTAAAGGCATATAAGGCAGTTTTCAGAGTAAATACACAGAAAAATAAACAAATTACAAAATTTACCTAATTAAGTTGCAAGTTTTCATGCCTGAATTAAATTTATACAGAGAGGACATGACCAAAAATTTTGTATAACACGGAGCCCTTATTATTAACACTATCCTTATTAATTATTCAAAAGAAAATTACAGAGATTGTTCTCTAAGCTTAGAAATATTTAAACACTTACGAGAAATATAATGATAAAGGAAAAATGCTTCTCAGTACTTAAAAACAAACTTTTAACAAAAGAAAGCAATTGAATATATATGTAGCTGAAATTTAAAATCTACTGAAATATGCACAACAATCAAAACATGAAATGAAAATCAAATACAAGAATTTCAAAAAGAACGCTGTTGTAGACTTTTCGTTTATCAATTTAATAAATTAGCTAAAGTATTTATAACTTACAAAAAAAAAATTTTAAACATGTGACGTATGCTCGAGAGTTTTAAACAAAATTTCTAAATTTATACAAAAAAGTATGTACTTTAAAATGCAGCAAATCCTATTAGCAATAACACTGTTCCCGATGACATGTATTCTAGTTTAAAATCTTGGACAATAAAATTAAATATAATGGTAATCACGCAACAAAACTTACCAATTCCATCTAAAGCCACATACATACACACATCTCTAAGTTCAGAGTGATCTCGTTTAGCTTGAATAAGAGCATCCCTGAATGAGAAATGGTATTTAAATACAGTAATATATTTAATTCACATCTGTATAAAATTTTAAAATGTAAATTATTTAAAAATTAAATATGCTTTCAAAGCAACAGTGTCAGAAATATTTTAGATACGTTTTAAATGCTCGACATTTCATCCTATAAAATAAAAGCTCATTAATATAATTTCAGGCAATTGTTCAATGAAATTAAATTAAATACTGAAAACACTTCCTAAAATGAAACAAAACACAAAGATGTCTATAGCAAAAAACACATGACTAGGAAGTGCAAAACATTTATTTTTAAATGACAAGTAATCAGAATTGGTGAATCAGTATTAAGTATAAATTTTCTCAAAAGTAAAAATAAAAATAGCTTATATATGCAGGAGAAGTTTATTAAAAGAAAATCAACACAAAACATCTTGATTCTTTCATTTTTCCTATTATTGAAAAAATATTCCAACATAGCACTACTGAATTGACCAATGTAGAGATTAGAAGATTAATTTTCAGTCCTCTAATAATCAAAACTAAATGATAAAATGCATAATTATGCTTTTTCTCTCGCTAAGATGCTTACCTCAGAACCTGAGCAGCATGAGTTGGTCCATACCAATCACCAGCTTTCCTACCATAATTTTCACCAAGAGAAACTAAATGATGTAAAGAAAAGGGACTTTTGTCAGATAGTGAATCTCCAAACCAACGAAGAATCATCTTGTATAATTGCATTTTTTCAGGAGGCTGATCAGGAGAAATACGCCAATCTGAAAGATGCAGCAAACCCATTTTAGTTCAGGTACATCTTGTAATGTCGCAATTTTATTTTTTAAAACAAAATTTAATTTGATTGTGGCTTTTTGTACCTATAAAAATTAGATTTCAATGACATGGCCATGATTCAGCAGTACACTTCAAGATGATTTCTAACTAAATGCAAGTTACCCTTAATTAATAGATTTTTGCTTGTTTAATAACTTGACAGTGGCAAAAACAATTTTTCAGCAGTCACTTTGAGAACAAAAGTCTATAAAAAGGTAATCTGAATAAGACTAGCATTAGACTTTTCCTGAAATGACATTTTTTGATAAGTTTTAGGCTGCAAAACTGATCAATCTTTTCAGTGTTTATTTAAAAAGTCATCTAGACTAGCAGAAGCTATAAATTTACTTTCATAACATCATCTACATATGACAAATTGCTTCATTTCAGAAGAAAATTAAATTTAAGGCATTGAAAATAACCAATTCTACAGTTATGAAAAAATGGAGGAGTGAATTAATAGCTGTAAATTTGTTTCGTTGGACACAATAATTAGTGAACTTGTTTAAAAAAAAACCTACATTTATGTTTGATGAAATGATCCTTCTTTTTCCTACAGAAAACACACACAGAGCAGACAACAATTTAATAAAAGTAAATATGACTTCCCTCCCCCCCCCAAAAAAAATAGTAACCATGAAATAAAAGAAATACAATTCAAATCGAGTTGACCAAATCATTTTATATGATGTATAAAAAAGAAGATTTTTCTGCTAATAAAATTGAAAGTTTGTTGCATGTTTTTAATATTTTACTACTCATTTTCAAGAATATCATAACTGCCGATAAATAATAGAAAAATGAAATACAGATCATAATATCTACAAGTCTATCTTAAATGAGGAAAAAAAGGCCAATCTTCAATTTGAATAGGCACCCTAAGTTCAGAAAAAGATAAAGAAAGTGTAAATAATGTACATCTTCTAATTTCTTTCATTTGAAAAAAAAAAAGGTTTTTACACTTTGAAGAGCATGACTTTTCAAAGCATTTAATATAAAACAATGGCCAAACCTAATATGAAAAGTTCAAGGTTCTATATTGATTCTTTGAAAGTACATTTTATAACATAGCTATACACAGATCAGAAAATTGACATCATCATTCCATATTTTAATTTAAAAAGTATTTAAGTCATGCCACTAAACAACAAATATTGTGTCAACAGCCTGTCAAGCTTTAAGTCAAAGATAACTTTCAGACATGACACAGTCTTGGAACAAAAAAGTTGAACTTCATAAATAAAGAATTGTGCCAAACATTAACACCGAGAAGTAAAATATACGATTAATTAAAAATAAAATAAATAAATTTATACAAAAAGTGCTCAAGATATTAGAAATATTGTAGAATTATTATATAAAAGAAAATTAAGAATGATAAAATCCGATGCCGAAAAAGCGGAAATGTGTCATGTCTGAATTTTTAAATATCATCTTTCATTTTCTTAATGACTTAAAAAGCATAATTTAAAAATGTTTTTAAATTAAGATTGTCACAACTATTAATAGTTAAGCTATGCTAGTGATTTTCAATTACCCACTATAATTTTTTAATGATCAAAATAGTACCTCTTTGAAGAAAATGGCACACTAATGCTTGAGCCATCATCATTTGGCCACATCTTAACATACAACCCCAACCAGAATCTGAAATATAATCCGTTCCAGGTATTGTTGGAAAATTTATTCGATAAGTCAGTAATATTCTGCTAAGAAGATCCAGCTTCAATTGTTTAGAAACATCCTGTGAAACTGGACCATCTAAAAGAAAGTTAAAGACAAACATTTTTAGAATTTAAAAATCTAGATAGTTAAATTTATTTTACATAAATCAACTCTATGTTACAAAATATAAAACACAGAGGAAATCACCATAAAATATTGTAGCCTGAATCAAAGGTGAAAGATTGTTTGTAAATAAAAATACATACCTGTTAATTTATTATGATAACATTGTCCAAGTAGCCATGTTGCAGAATCCAATTTTAAATTAACTTCTCTTTTAACTCTCCAACCTAAAAAGAATTGAGGATTCCAATGAATAATTTTAAATTTCTTCATAAACCAGCACTTAATCTATCACCTTCAGGAATATGCTATAAAATATGAATAATGGATTATTATTAACAATCGCTAAAACATTTCCCCCAAAAAACCAATGAAATATCATTGACAGTAATAGTTGAATAAGTTTAGAGATGTGGTATTGGAAAAGCACTTCTGTTAAATAACCTAACAAAATAAGAGTTTAATTCTTAATAAGTGTATTAATAAGATGTGCAATAGGGTAAAATTAAGTGTAACATAACAATAACTACAAGTGCATAGCAAGGATAAATGGAAAACAAGACAAAATATCTTTTTACCCTCCTTGCCATATTTGTCTTTAAAAGTGAAATATACTCATCCCCTCCCTATACCACTGATAACTAAGTATAAATCGCATATGGTATAACATGGTTGAAAATGTCATATTTCATATACAGTGGCTCCCAAAAGTGTTCGTTCACTTACGAGTTTCAATAAAATAGGGCTCTATCCATTAATTAAAATTAATATTTCAGAATAGGTATTTAATAATAAGATCTATAATTGATTCTTAACAAAACTACATGAAATATTTTAAAAACATAGTAAAACTTTATTTTTAAGAAATCAATAATCAAAAAGTAACAAAAACTTTATCTCACAAAAGTCTTCGTACACTGAAACATTTTCAGAAAAATTCATAATTTAAGTTATCGTCTGTCGCTTTATTTTTGCATTATGTTGGCATTTAAAAAACCGTCTGTCTTTAATTTTTGCTTGCTTTCACCGTAATATTCTATTTATTATTTAAAAATGGCTCGTAGTCATAAAGAAACAACAATCAGTATTCGAAAATTCATTATTTTTCATCATAGTAGTGGTAAATCAGTTCAGAATATCGCTAAATTAGTTAATTTATCCCATTCTACAGTGCAGTAGGTGATAAAACGCTTTAAAGAAGAAAATAGGATCAAAAACAAGGTAAGAAAAGGTCGACCGGCAAAGTTAACAGAACGTGATCAAAGATTTATAATTAGAAAATTTGTGAAAAATCCATGTTTGAGTGCTTTAAAAGTTTCTGCAGAATTTAATGAAAAATGTTCTACTTCAACTTCACCTGAAACTGTTCGATGAGTTCTCAGAGCAGCTGGATTAAATGGGCGTTCTGCCCGTAGAAACATTTTTGTTAGTGCGAAAAACAGAAAGCTTAGGCTTTCCTTCGCAAAATCAATGTTAAATATAACCAAAACGTATTGGAATGCTTTATTTGCAGATGAAAGCAAATTTAACATTTTTGATTCCGATGGACGTATAAAAAAACTAAAATAAAAATAAATAATAGAAAATAAAATAAAAATAATAAATAAAAATAATAATAAACACGTAAAAAACGCATTGGAAATAACTTTTTTTTTTAAATCAAGGTAACGATTCTAGGCACACGGCTCTCAACGTTCGCGTCTGGTGTCTCTATAATTGTCCACAAAATTTGAAAACACCACCTCAATCGGCAGATTTAAACCCAATAGAACATATTTGGAGAGAACTGGAGGTTAGAGTACGAAAACACGACATTAAAATGAAAAGCAAACTAAAAACAGTAATGATGGAAGAATGGATGAACAATGATGCAGAAATTACAAAAAAACAAGTGAAATCTATTCCCAAACGTTTAAAAGCTGTTGTAGATGCTAAAGAATATCCTACTAAATATTAATTTAATGAAAAATTAGAATATTTACTAATATGTAGAGATTTTTTAAAAGTGTACGAAGACTTTTGTGAGATAAAGTTTGTTACTTTTTGATTATTGATTTCTTAAAAACTACTATGTTTTTAAAATATTTCATGTAGTTTTGTTAAGAATAGATTATAGATCTTATTATTAGATACCTATTATGAAATATTAATTTTAATTAATGGATAGAGCCCTATTTTATTGAAAATCGTAAGTGTACCAACACTTTTGGGAGCCACTATAACTGCATGATAAAAATGCCTGAATCAATTCAGAAGTTAAAGCAGTAGGCTTTCATGAAATAGGAGCAACTTGCATCAAGATTAAGAATCTACTTCAGTTTTAACAAGTTAATTAATCTTTTTTTCACCAAGGTATATAGCAATTAACTATATGGAAAAATGTAACTGAAAAAGTTAATGCTTCAACTCATTAAGTAATGAACTGATTTTAAAAACAATTAATGTGTTACTGTAACAGTATCAAAACAAGACTTGGTAGCAGTAAATTCATTCATTGTATAATCACTCGATATCAGGATTATGTGAAAATAAGCTAGTGCATTGAAGAACAGAACCAATTCTAGTTTTCTTCACAAAAATAACTTAAATCTTTGGCTGAAATTAGCTAGTTCCAGATGGTTTTTATAACAATTATTATTAAAGGCAAAACTAATTAAGTAACAAATTTACAGAAACACTGTGTAATGATTGAAGCAAAATTTTGCTTTGATTAAAAATCATTTTTTAATATAATGCACAAAATTATAATGTTTTTATGTTTATATTAAACTACATGTCCTAACAAAGATCAGTATCATGAAAACTGAGACATAACTTTTGATAACACTTTCTAAATGAAGTTACTTTAAGGCAAAGTAAAAAATAAAAATTTCCCCCTAAATTTAATAGCAAATTCAGCAATTAAGTTTGCTACTTTTAGTAAAATTCTTTCCATGCAACAAACTAAACTTGGTAAGACTTCATGAATACCAGATTTGGCGAGAAATCGACAAAAAAATTCAACTATGGCGATTACACTGTGTTCTTAAGTCGAGCCCTAAACTTACCTTGGTGAATTAAATTTATCAATGATTACTTAAAAGATACAATAAATCATCACATTTAAAATCAGCATCTCTGTTTTTTTTAAGATTTCTATTTCTACAATCAATACATATAACAAAAAATTACCATAATTCATTAATAAAAACTTACAAATCATAAGAAATATACTTTACCATATTTCATGTTATTCCACATAGTTCGTAATTTTGTTTTCATTTGTGTTTGTTGGGAGCTGTCATTCGAATTCGCACTTACATTTTGCTTCTTAAAAACAAACGGTCTCGAATTTATTGCAAGATCATTCACATTCGGGTCATCTGAAATATGAGTCCTATCTGAGCCACTACCTTTTCTTTTGTTCAATATTTGTCCGAGATGAAATGAAGTTGAATTTGTTTTCGACTTTTTTGAGTCTTTAGAACTTTCATCAGAATATTTCGAAGGAGAATTGGAAATAGGTGATGAAGATGAACTTTTAGAAGATTTAATTTTTTCAGATGCAGCACTTCCGTTGGTGCAATATCCAGAATTTACACCTCGATAGTCTTGATCAGAAGAACTAAGCTCATCATCTGCTGCTATATGAGACTGAATCAAATCATCTACGTCAAACGTTTTGAAGGTCTGGGGCTCAGAATAGGTTTTGGGACTCATTCCCAGAGAACTGGTATTTGGTTGGTTTGAGGAACCATTTGAACGAGTTGTACTGTCAGAATTTGAAAAATATTGCCTTTCGAATACATTTACATCTTCACAGGTATCACAACACAGTACTTCAAAGTTTCCAGAGGCACATAGTGAATCAAGCTCATCTCCTTGCACACCAGATGGTTTTACATTCGACATTTGAGAAGCTGGAGTTGATATTCAAAACAATTTCAATAAATTAATACATTCACCCCATTCTAACACCTTCGACAAACCGAAAGCACGAAATGAAAACAAATCTATAGTAAAATAAAAGTTACAGTTAAGCTATAAAATGACGATCTAGTGTAGAACTTTTTTGGCTAGAGAATTGGAGGTAAAGCCGATTTTGTAATCACATCAATAACTATCTAACGCCTATCATTAGCATTCAGTCAGTAACAATGATGTAAAATTATTATAGTTGTCAAAATTTACACACCTCTTACTAGTTGTTAATGTAAACTGAAAAAAAAAATGGCAAGTAAGCAATGGGCAAGTTTACTGCTTTGTTTATTACATCTAAGTGCTGGAACTACGTAATTTCGGTGTAATGCTAAGTTAATGGAATCTTCAAAGCGGAAGTCCAAAAGCCCAACAGATAAAGTCAGGGTTTTAATGTGAGTAAACAAACCAGAAAACTTGTCCATACAAAGAATTTTAGAAAAACGAACATACTCATATGTTTAGTCATAAAAGTACGACAAATTCAGCGAACTATCAATACAATCTTTGAGTCAAAGGGTCATCTGAATACTTATGAGGAAGTCGGTAAAAAAAAAAAAATGACAGTCAATCTTCTGGCAGAGTAGGTAGTAACAGAGCATATAGCAGAAAGCCAATCAATGGTGTTGCGGCTGTAAATGACTGCAGAATCATAAGGCTTTTACCAACCGTTGTTGTGCTTGGCTCTAATAATATGAGATAAAAGTAGAAATATTTTGTCTTTCCGACTCCGACCAGGACATCAATCCTCTCCCTCATCAATCCTCCTACTCACCCCCCCCCCCGTTCGCTATGGCACAGAATCCAGCGCTATTTTGGGCCGAAATTAAGGATTTCCGAGAGCATAAGTCAATAACAGAAAATGTAAGCCATTCAGAATAATTTAAATTTAATTAATGTTCAGAATGACAGATGTAGAATAAATAAAACGTCTATGGACGAGTTTTCTGTTTTGTTTACTACATTAAAAACCTTGACTTTATTAGCATTAATTTTGGACTTCTGCTTTGAAGATTCCATTGACGGAATTACGTAGTTAAAGCATTTTAATATAAATAGACAAAACAAAAAAACTCATCCATAAAGAGACAGTCCAAATTTTAGCTCTAATCGTAATTATGTATCCTCCGAGATATCGCCTTTTGTGCGGATTAATGAGAAAAGCATGTAATGGATGCTTCTATAGTCTGTAGTGTGTAGATTCAAAACTCACCTTCGATTCTACTCTCAGTTAGCTTTTGACAGATGAAGCTGGTGTTGATTAAGGGGTCTATTCTGGTACCCCCGGTTGGGTTGGGAGTAGGATTGGGTTCCGTCGTTAACGTGCGGAACCCAACCCAACCGGGGGTACCAGAATAGACCCACTAAGTTTTTGACGTATGTGATTATTCTTAGTTTCATCAGAGAGTGAAGAAAGCAGACATATACAGTGGCGTAGTTTACGGAGGGCAAGAAAATTTTAGAAGACCCTGGCTGTGTGTGTGTAAAGGCGAAGGCAAAACATTATCATCAGTGGGTTTATTTATATATTTTTAAAGAGAAGTATGATGAGATGGGTGGAAAAATCTCGTGCCATTTATCATTTTTACACCACTGGAGAAATTTCGTGTCGAAATAAATTTTAAAGGATTCGAAATATTCTACTGAGAAGCGTTCGTGGCCGGATTGAGTTCTGTGGCAATGTTCCCTTAGACAATGCAAGCTTCTCTCCCCCCCCCCCTTTTTCCTTCCAAACTTTCCAAACCAGATATTTTTTTTATCGATTTTAATTTAATTTTTATTTAAGCAGTTTTTTAAGTAACACAAAATACGACAAACTGAAATGACAAAACATTTAGTTGCGGGTCACCTTCAAGAGAGTTGGTTTCAATATGTCGAGTATAAAATTTTAAATTTAAATGTAATTTTAAACAAATTTAAAAAAAGATAACACTTTTTAACGCATTCTAAATACTCAAACTGAAAGTTTGCAAGGTTGTTGACTTGTGAGCCATTCCGCCAACTGAAAAAAATATTGGATGATATTGATCTGCAAACGAATTTGAAAACTTAGAAAATCCTAAGTATAATGTTCTGAAATTTAAAAGATACGTTATTTTAATTTGAGGTTGTGCGAGTACTTGATCATTTTTAGTTTAGTTTAATTATATTTACGTCCCGTTTTTTGAAGCAACACGAGGGCTATTTTAGGACGGACTTCGTAATTTTGAACTGCGGTCAGATGAGGAGGACTGACACCTGAGCTGGCACCCTCTCCAAATCTTTTTTTGGGGGGGGGCGCTATGAATACTACTTTTTTTTACCTTTATTTCCTTCTTAGACTACAAAATTTCAATCCTTATTCTCACCCTTTGTCCGTTTTCATCCTGTATAGGACTTAAAATTACTTTTTAACTTGCGCAGCTTTTACTCATTTTTTTTTTTTAAATTGATGAATAGATGTTCCCAGATATGCGGGATGTGGATTGCCTATAACTGATGGAATTTCTTCCTTTCTATCTCAGAAGTAATATTTTAATTTATGAATTTTTAATTCAATGACTTGCACTTGTACAGTTTTTATTTATGTTGTGTGTGTCGTTTGATGCTCAGTGTTGTTTGTGTGTGTTTTGTTTTTATATTGTGGGGTTTCAATCTTTGACTTATTTATATATCTGATTTTTACTGCTTTTTCTGTGTTTATTTGTTTGTTTCTTTTTCAATGCTTATATATATTTATTTATATACTTTTACTATTCCTTGCTTGCCGAGCAGTTTTTAAATTTATTGCGTTAGGGATGTTTTAGATTTTATATGAAAAAAATAAGCTTCATTTTGTCATTCTTTATTTTGTGGATATCATTCGCCACACTTGGTGGTTGAGTACATGTAAATCAAGCTATCCTCTCCCCACCGAGGTGGGTCGAACCATGTTTATACTCCCAGCTCTCGTGTATTTAAAAGTACTGCCTCTGTTCGGGCAATGCCTGTATTATTTTATTGTATCTAATTAATTCTGTCCTCCACATGCTGGCGGGGAGAGTCTCTCTCCGCTGGTCCTCTCCCGGACTTACACCCTTCTTGGGTAGGTGGGGCCAGTGTGGGTATTTTTGCAACACACCAGTGGGAGGAAATTTGGCTCCGACGGATTTAACGTACACCAGACCCAGAGGCGACCCGAGGAAATTTTATCAACCGGGCAAAGCAACAATATGGCGCCCCCACCAACACACATAACCAACATATTTTCTTAAAATTCTATTATATCTGTATTCTAAATGCCAAAAAATTTTTTATGTAGAGATATACAAGTTTTATCTGCAAATATGACTAAATAATATTATGAAGAGAATTTTTGAACTTCAGAAATATTTAAGATTATATAGATTTTATTGAAACTAAAATAATATATTCAACAAATTTATTTAAAAATAATTGACTTTATTTTAAAACAGTATTAAAGTTATGTTCAAAAACTGACTTTTCTTCCATTTATCCGCAAAATTTCATCTCAATTTCAATGTTCTGCAGAAAGTTCCGTTCAGTTGTTATGGTTGCTAAGCCAACTATTTGCTCTTAGGACATGGTGGATTACACATACATATTGATAAGTTTCAGTTTTAAAAAATCTTCTCTCGCCAGAAACTATAGTTACTAGGAAAGTCAAAAAAAAATACTTAAAGCCACTGAAAGATTTCGAAAATTTGCATCAACCCTATTCATATTGAAGTAAGTTAGAATCTCCAACAACTGGTCGCTTCGTCTGATAGTAGAATTAACATAAATAATATTTCTTAATGAAGTTGGAAACTATCTACCTTCATCATTATTATTACCATCACTCAAGGCCAAATGAAGGTAATTGAACATGCCTAAAATTTTATCTTATTTCGCTTATTGTTAGATATATTTATTAGTTAGATAAATATTATTGGTTAAATAAAAACCAATTTTTTCATATATAGCGTTTAGTTCTTCGAAGCGTTCCTTCAAAGAGTTGATTGTGTTCCTGCAAAGAGTTGATCCAGAATAAAAATAAATAAATAAATAAACGCAAAATAGAAGCTTTGCTTGAATCTCCTTTGGAGAAGCTTCGTCTAGAGATTCATAACCATATTGTTTCTTTTTTTTCAGTGGTCGAACTTCTGGTTCTTGAAATTCTGCTTCAGTCTCAATACTGTTACAGAGGTCATGTGCAGCAACCAGAATATGTTGAATCCCCTTGTCTGATCTCATTTCTACCGTAGCTTGTCTTGTTTTGTCAATCATTTCTACAGCACTAGACACATTTTTATATACTACACTATATTTTCACTCTGTAATATCTTACTTATGACATAGACTTTGAAAAGAACTGAGTCTCAAATGGCAAGACTAGCAACAAACTTAAAACTTTTTACTTTCTTTTTCCAAACTCAAGAAAAGGTTTTTGGCTAATGCATCAATTCTTTTATCTAGCGATAACTCCAGCAGAGTGACCGCGTTTGACTTTAGAGCTTGCCCGTTATACTACATGTTTCTTCAAGACTGTCCAACGATGAGTTTTGGAATTCCACAGCGTCCAGACAGGGTTGTAGAGCTTCAATAAAAACTAAGTTTAAGGAATGGGTAGTACATAAAACATAAAATGCCCGAGGGTTGATGTTCAGGATTCTGTTTGGACACCTGGACTTTTACCTTTCATATTGGCCGAGACATTTCCTTTCATATTGGATTACAATAGCTTTGGCCAAGCATATTTTTCAGTGGATTTTCCATCTCTTCCAGCCGTACTAAAAGTTTCTTTATTAAACCATCGCCGACTGGAATGGATTCTCAAAAGTTCTCTTTCATGCAAGGTTCTGAATGAAAGAGAACACCATACACCTGTACACAATACAAATCTTATAACAAATGTCATCAACCCAACGTGACTTAATTCATGTGTGCACTCTAAAATTTTGGAGTCATATGCCCAATTTGAAACTTCCTTCAAAATTTGTTCCTCGATTTTGGATCCAAGTAGCCCTATGATTTCATTTTTGATAGTTTTTTTCTCGGTAATGAATATATTATTCATTAGACACCGCTCTTCTCAAACGGTCAGCAATAGCGACGCAAAATTTTCCAATGAATGCAAGTAGCTTTAAAAAGTTTTCACTGTTTTTGCCATGTAGTACATCTTTCTTTCCTCTTTTTTCTTTTGGAAACACAACCACGTATACTAAAGGTTTGAACACTTCTCTCCAATGTCCAACCTTCATTTTGGTTTCTTTCTGATTTTCAGAATTTACAGTCATTCCTAATCTTATTCTTTTACTGAACTATACGCAAAGCTGGTAAGCTTTCATATGATTTGAAAATTTCTCATGTGCTGATAACTGTTCTTACATGTAGTTCCAATAATAAAACCCCGATGCTGACGCTAAGGACATTCGTACAAAATAAAAAAGGCGGCAGCAGGAACAAAAAATTGCATATGCGCAAAGCTGATTTTAGAACCCTGTTCCTACCCAATGTCGCAAATTAACCGCCAGCTTAGAACTGCGATGTATGGCAACTAGATTTTGAAGTTCTATTTTCTATATCATCCAATCCAGTTCTCCTCTGAGTATCGTTCTATTTTCGTATAAGAGTGTTTTTCATTAGTGTGTTCTTCTAGTTATAGTTCTCTCCTCAAACAGGAATCAGGTATTATATCTGTACTTCAGAGGTAAGCTATCGTAAGTAATACTTTGAACTTTTTATTGAAGAGCTAAAAGAATTATGCATGCTGTATCTTATTTTTCAGAACGGCTATTTTTTTCGACCTACAGCTACGACACTTTACCCATCAGAAAATGCGGTCGTGATAATGCAAATATGATAAAAAAAACCCATCAGAATCAGCAAAACTGGACTAATGATAGTTTACTTCTGAGGTACAGATGTATCATACACTGTGAAGCTTAAAAACCATGAAAAAATTTCAGTACTGCAAAAGATATAAGCATTACAGAGATTTGTGTTATCGTGACCCTGTGTGAAGTTTCAGTTATGATATATTTATTATTCTTGTTAATACGCATATCAGGGCATTTTGGAACGCCTGTCTTCTCCTCGTTTCTTTACAAACGCTCCTGTTACATATGTCTACTTGCGGATCTGAATGCATGAGCTTCGATTCAAAGAATTTTAGAAATTTGGGGCAACAGTTTTTAAGACTTTTTTTCCCCTCAAGACAAAATGAAAGTCTCATTAAGAAAAATACTACTAACATTCGGTAAATAATTATAGTGCATGCATTACCCAAATAGCACAAGGCACTCTACAATATTGCTACGATACCTTCACGATATTGTACAACATTCCAAATATCGAACGACATCGTAAAAATGTCGTACAATATCTTTGCGCTAATAGGCACTGCCGTAGCGATGGCAAGTGGCGCCTGTGTTATAATATGCTTCTTCCGTCTCCCCCGCCATATCAGCAGGGAATTAGCTTGTGTAAACGGCGCCCGGGAAATGGTATTTCTTCGTTTCTTCACCGTATTTGACTTCAAAAAGTGGCATAAACGCATTAACGTTTCGTCACCATGGACAGTGGCGTAGCGAGAGTAAGTGGTATCAGGAAAATAATATGAATTTTTTTATTTTATTCGTTATCAACGGCTTAACAAACGTAAGTGACGCCACGGGTATGGTATTATTTTTACGCCCCCTCAATCATATTGCTTTGAAAAGTGACATAAACTTAGTAATATTTTGACTCCAAGGCACTCCCTGAAACTGGAGCCCGATGCATCTATAACCCCCTTGCTCCCTGGTCGCTACGCCACTGCTAATAGGTTAGAGTATTGAGTACCATTTCATCTTAGTTCTCAAATGCATCCTAATTTGAGAAGAATTTGAAAATTGAATATAATTTTAGATATCTTTATTGATGCTATAAAAACTTAAAAGTGTAAAATATATATAGGTGCTTATGGATTTTAGAAATCATTGGGTTCTTTTTGCATATTTTTAAAAATTATGTAATGGTAGATAATGGATTTTGAATGTTGGACTTTTCTCTTAACAAGGATGAATATTAAAACGAAGCTCAAAGAATGAAGTTGACTTTTACATGCGTTAAAACTTCTAATTTTTCATTGCTATAATTTGGAGAGTGATATCATGAAAAAGGTCTCTTTAAATAATATTACCTAAGATTAATTTTGTAGTAATAGACCAGAAAGATTGCTACAAAACAGTTCTTAGCACCCTGCAGAGTTTTTATTTTATTGCTTTATGATATTAAATCTACTCTTCTAACGCAAAAAGAAAAAGAAAAACAGATAGTACTGAAACAATTAATTATTAATTTTTCCGAGTTTGAAAACATTTTTCATTCTTTCGCGTTGAAAATTTGATTATTAATTTTCGAGAGAAAAAAGTCACAAGACTTCAGACTCATTATTTTGTTGGAGTGTATAATTAGAAAATTTCATTCTTATTACTTTCATATAAGGTGTCTGTTAAATTTTACCTATCTTAACCAATCAAGCCCCATCTCCATTCCCTGCAGTGAGAGTGAAAATACTCATCTATACTAATATATTTATTGCAAATGTCGTAGTGACAATTCTGAAGTATCTTTTAGATATTGTAACAGAAATACTTATATAACATGTAATTTTTTAGTGTCATTTCCGTATTTTTCAAAATAAACTTATTTTGCTTTAACGTACATGTATTTGCTTTGTTGCTTTTCTATGCACAGTGGCGGCGAGTCGGGGTAGTCGCCCCTACTTTTTTAGGGGGAAAATTAAATTTTTATTTAATTTTAGCTGCCTAAAACTAGGAATTATAAAAAAAACCCAGTGTTCGGGGAAAATAGCTAATTTTTTAACTACATTTTTAAATTTTATTGTCTACTCCCTATACTCCCGGGTCTTTTAAATGTCTATAAATTTTTTTGCCACCTCACTTTTTTCACCCAATAGCTGCCACTGTCTATACAAGTTGCCTTCTTACCATTTGGTTGCATTTTGTTTCGATGGTTCAGTGCCTACCTTGTAATCTTTGAAGTCTTTTGATTTTATATTTTCTTTATACCGAAAGTACTTTTATGGATTTTATCGTTATTCATATAATTTTATGAAGAAATATTTTCTTTCTTTAAGGGCATTGCACGAGAATGGGATCTTTTTTCTTTTATTCTGCATTTCTCACTCATTTTATTTGTACAGCATGTTAAAGAACACATGCTTTATACAAATTATGGTTTCTTTCCCCTGCTGTCCACAAGTTTCTTAACAGCTGGATACTCTAGCAAGCATACATATGAAGCTGATTAATTTGCATGAGAAAGGTGAAGACTTCATTTAGAAATTCATTTTGTTTTCACAGAAACTAGTGAATCCTGTTCGCTTATTGGATGCAAAAGCTTTAATGTGAATCTGAAATGTTCTCTAAGCGAAATCTTGGAAATGAGTCTACACGAATTCCATTTAAAATTATCTTAAGATTTTGATTAATAAGTCCCTCTGCCTAACGGAATTTTTGAGCCGATTAACAGATGTAGCATAAATAGCTTACTGGGAGAAATATAATCTTATGTTCCATATGAAGTTTAGTTTAGTTATATTTACGTCCCGTTTTGAAGTAACACGAGGACTATTTTGGGAAGGACCTCGTAATTTTGATTCGCGGTCAGATGGCAAGGACTACACCTGAGCTGGCGCCTCGTTTTCCAAGCTTACCAGCAGGAGGACGTTCGACACCCTACGTATGATTTAGCATGCAGCAGGTCCACATTCATGGCGGATCTTCGGTAGAATCGGGTTTCGAGCCTGGAGCCCTTCGGCCCCGAAGCCGGGACCTTACCACTAGGTCACTTTGACCCCTATGTCCATATTAGAGTGCATTACATAATGTAAGAACACCTAGGTGTTTTCATAAATTATTTAAAATCCTTTTAGGAGAACACTTAAGATCTAAAAAATATCTATAAAAGTGACTGCGAGAGGCATATTTGTCATGTCACGTTTCCCGGTTTAGATGAGTAGATTTCAGAGGTTAGATTAGATTAACGTCCCGTTTTGAAGCAACGCTATTGCTATTTAGGGACGGACCTCATAATTTTGAACCACGAGTAGATTTCAGAGATTGATGTGTATATACGTGTCTGGAAACTTCAATACCCTTCGCATTCTGCATATGAACTATATGATCAGACACTTTAATTTAACTTGATTTGTTTCATGCTTGTAAAATATCCCTTTTGGCGCGAGTGGCGCCAACTGGTAGTTCAATTTGAGAAAAATTTATTACAATGTTCCATAATGTTTGTAACAATGAATTAAAATTTAAAGAATAAAAAATAGAAAGTAATTAAAATAAATTCTACTTTTTAATACATTAATAAAGGTGTGTTCTAAAAACTGCTTTTAAAAATTTACTTTACAATTAAGTCGGCAATTCTCAACTTTTTAGTATTTGAAATCTATTTATCATATCAGTTTTGCAAGCCTACCAATGATTCCTTTTTTCATGTTAAATTTTCTCTCCCCTCCTGTGAGTTTTTTTTTCAAATAATTAATTTAAAAATAAATCTTGCTTTGATAACATATGCTTAATGATTTTAAAGGATGGTATTTTATTTTTGAATTAACAGAATGTACCTTTTTTGTTTGGGATCTAATAATTAGCTTTTACGAAGCCTTGTCTCTTGATTCCAGGATCCTTTCTTTTATTTCGCGCGACTTAAGGCGAGAAACTCTTTAAACTGGCTACAGGATGAGATTGAACGAAATGACTTTTCTGGTAGTAATGATAGCAGTTACAATAAGTAATCCTTGGAATTGCTAATTATATATTAATATTATAATTAAAGAATATTAAAAATATTAAATAAGTAACACTTGAAAATATTAATCTCATATTAACTTTATAATTAAAGAATTTTAAAGATATTAAATAATTTCATCCCTCATCATTGATGCTTAAAGTTTCTCATAAAAATATAGTTTGCTTTATTGTATTAACATTAATACAATTTCGATAGAATTTATGGTTTTAACAACAGAATTGTTTGCCATTTTATTTTTTTAAAAAATGTTGACTCTTTAAAAAAGTTCACCGTTCAAAATGAAGTATTTCCTTTATGTAAAGAGTTATGCTCGCAAGTATATCCTGGCTGGAACTAAATAATCTCCACTTTCACGTAAGCGTAGTAATTGTCTATTCTCGCTAATTTAATGAATGCAGTATTAATTTTTATTACAACCAATCCATTGGAGAAGGGATCTGACATATTTAAATTCGCTATTAATCGGTGCCTCTTTTTCTATGTCAATTTAAATCCACGAATCATCTGGGTTTAAATTTTTGACGTCATTCAATTTGATTTGTGCTTTAATTTGCGTTGTGTTGTTCATAGATATCAGAGGACTTCAGAATTAGTGGTTTCATGATGGAATATTTCTGAGTTCATCAGTTAATTGTATTCATTTTTTAAGAGAATCTATATAAGCTCACTCCAAACTGTGCCACAAAGTACAATTTTAATGTAACAAATAATGTATTTATTTCATTGTAATATATTGGTGGCTCATTTTGAAAACCTGATTTCGCACACATTATTTTAAAACTTGATTGTAATTAGTATAAAAAAAGAAATAGTCAGATATTATAGATGGCTTCATATATAAATAAATTAATGCATGGACAAATTTGAAAGAAATAAGACAAATAGTTTGATAAGAGCAAATACTATTTATTTTAGTTCAGTTTCAATTGCCGAAAATTATTTAAATAACACAGTGAATTTGCAGCTTCAAAATAAAATACAGAGATGCTATAATCAAAACAGGACTTTAAAAGCACTTGAATGAAGACATTGAAGCCAATTTCTTCCATGTTAACTAATGTCTTTTATTCAGTAAAAAAATGTAAAAACTTTATTCAATATTCCAGATTAAGATTTCGAATCAAGGCCAGATATCGGGAAGCGAAATTCAATATGCAACATCTGACTGGATACGTTGGACATTTGAAAGAATCCAGTGGCGAATCCAGGATTTGGGCCTGGAGGGCTTAGGTAAAAAAAATTTGTATAGAGTCGTGACAAATATTAAACCTTATGGCTTATGTAAACCAAAACACTTTAACTTTACAGACTTTACTAACCTGACAATAAGGATCATAAAGAACCCTACAATATTTTCGATAATTTAATAAAAAACACAATGAAATAGCTAGCAAAAACATGCTTTTGACCGAGTCAACGCTACAAATACGAGTCGAATGACTACAAAAGTGGGAGAATTTTTAAGTCTGCCAAAAGCCAGGAAGAAATGTTGTCACTTTTTTTAAAGGGAGATAAAAAAAAAAAAACAGCTGGAGTGATTTTAAATAAAATAGAGAATTCTGATCTAGCTCGGGGGAGGGTGCAGCCCCTGGATTTGCCACTGGAAGAATCCCAAATCATACCTCCTGGATTTCTTCAAGGTAATTTGTTTGTCCAGTGACATAAAAACCGATGAATAAAAGTTCTTATAAAACATTACTACTCTATAAATTACTTTCGAAGCAAAGGTAAGAATATACAAAGAAGATTCGATAGCTTAAATGATTCTCAAACAACAATCTTCAAATGCTATGAAAGTTGAAATAAACAAGCAAAATCTTCGTGAAAGCATTCTAACTTGAGTTCCGTCTCTCCTCTTTTTGGCTGGCTTGCATAACTCTTTCATTTTGGTGCTGTCTATTTTTAAATCGATTATTAAGCATCTTAAGAGGCAGGAAATGGTTTTCTTTCATCCTTATTTTCATCGTTTTTAGCCTATGGAGGAGAGAATCACCCAGTTGTTTTATTCAGCTTATTGCAGATGTTGATATATTTTACTACTTCTCTAGTTGTATGAAGGTACCTTAAAACTTTTCAGAAGGAGGTGGTTCAACCGTTGCTCTTTCAGGTCGTGCTGAAAAGAACGAGGAGTATTATTTGTCAAAAATAGAAATTAACTCATCATTGTAAAATAATACATATAAAATTCATCCTTGAAGGCTTAAAACTAGATCATAAATTAGCAAAGATGTTTCTGACCAGCAGCAGAATTTCGTTTTGGTGAAACCAGAGTATGGACGAATTTTCTGTTTTGTTTATTTGCGGTAAAGTAGGTATTCTGTCGGGCCCATCAACTTCCGGTGATAATGTTAAGTCAATGGGAATCTTCAAAATTTCAACACTCCGTTTCAAGACATTAATTAATTTTTAAAGTGGAGTTTTTTAATGTTATGCCTTAAGAATACTTTGAAAATATTAAATTTAATGTTTCTATTGTTGTGGCGCTCAATATTTACTTAAAATAAGAACCTAATTTTGTGGAAAGGTTGCCATAATTATTCTTTATCACTCTTTTTGACGACTTCCAAGGATTATTTGGCGGTTAAATTTTTAAGCATATGATTTAGCTAATTTCAATCGTTCCATTTAGAATTTAAATGCTTTAAGAACTTTTTTTAACCGATTTAAAAAGAAAGGATTACACAAACTCAAAGAACACGGAATTCAACACTTTGTGTACTAAAGAAAGAACTGATTCGAACTTGGCGCTTGATGAAGTTTCCAAATGGATTTAGCGATTGCTTAAATCGGAGGGTTACCAGAAAACGGTCTGTGAATGCAAAATAAGCAAACCAGAAAACTCGTCCATGGAGAATTAAGGGCCCAATTTAATCTCGATTTAATGAAATCAATTCACATGATGTCACTGTCACATAACAAATGAAACGGCGCAACTCGCTTAACATCTAATTGCATATTGTTTTACGCGTTTTCTTCAGCAAGGTGTGCAGTGGATTCCAAAACATTTTGACGGGTATCACGTGAGCATGAATTTATTCCATTGGTGTTATTTCTTACGCTTGTTGTTTCAGTCAACAAGCGTTATTATGAACCAAATAGATAGTTAGATATTATGAACCAAAATTCTTCTTGTCACAATTCTGTTCTTTTAAAATAATTTTTATTGGAAATTTGGGGGTCTATTCTGGTACCCCCGGATGGGTTTGGGGCCGGACCAATTTTACATTTTTTCGTCCCCCAACCCAACTGGGGGTACCAAAATAGACCCGTAAATCTTTCTTAAATCGTATATAATCGTAAATCTGCCACAGTGGCATTATAAATTATAGCTAATTGACTATTTTCATTAAATATTTGCCATAGAAAGGAAGTTATAACTGATAACTAATTCCAGATGGTGACAAGGAGAAACGGCGAAAAGATTTATTTCCTTCACTTCCTGACACAAAAGTCGCAAAGAGTATTACAACAAATTTATCTGCAGATATCATTTTTTTCATTTAAAAAAATTAAAGATGTTATCGTCAAAGAAGATATAAAGCTATAAAAGCTACAAATAGTTGACTGGAAAAAGTTTAAAGAAGGTTAATTAGTTACTCAAATATTTAGTTTAGTTATTAGAACAACTGCTTTGGGTCATGGAGAGTAAGCATTACAGTAAAATATCATATTATTCTTACTCTGACAGTTTCCATCGTAGAAAGTAACATCATCTAGTGCAAAGCCTCCGTCAGTTGCTTCTCCCTCAAACTCGATCTGTAAAACATCCGTTAAAATAAAAAAGTCATGAAAACAAAGCGGAATAAAATGCTTGAAAGAATTTGAGAATTCATTAACAAATACAAGAAAACACTTTTTACTTTGTGAAACTGCAGATATTACAAAATCGATACCTCTGTGAGCTTCATTTCCGAAGTCTGGCCCATTTAAGTCCCAAAATATTTAAGACTTTTATGTTGGCGCGAAACTCAGTCGTTTCATTTCTCATCCTTTTCTTCTTAAAAAATGAAATTAAAACATAAAACAATTCAATACAAATGTCCACTTTTGTGATTCTGACAATTAAACACAACTAGATGTTGATTCAGATATCTTCGTGTAGATTTGGCGCTTTCTTAAAAACAGTTAAAATAAAATAATTTTGTCCATAATTTTTGATTCAGCCTTGGTTGATACAGTTAAACTTTCCTGTCCAGCTCAGTCTGAATTCTTTACAGTTAAGTCAAGCTCTCCTTAGTTTTTGGCCGACTCTCAGTTTACACAGGTCTCTAATTAGTTACTAAGAGGAAACAAAAAGCTCATGTCATGCAATATTTTTGTTAATGTTGGACTTTAATCGGTCATTTAGAAAGATTTAAGGACAATTCAAATGAAAGACTGTTATTGGTTGTTAGATAATATTTTACTAATTATACATTAAGGAGTGATTATTGTGAAACAGTAGAAATTCATGTTTATTTAAAGATGAGTAAAAAATTAGTGAATAGGATTGAATTTATTAATTAAGGCTGCATAAAAACTGCAGTTCCCGATAAATTTAAATAACAGAAAAAGGTAATTATGAAATTAAAAAAATATGTAAAAAATTCTTCTAAGCGTATGTGAAATTATGAAAATATTATAATTTCCATTGTAAAATTTTATCAAATTTTACTCAACTATTTTCAATTTCCTGAAAAATGCTGCAACAGAAATCAAATACTACAAGAATAATTGAAAAAAGGAGTGCAATTTTAAAATGAGTGAAATAACATGTTACAAAATTTTTCAAATATACATTACAGCTGTTTATATCTTATTTAGCACTGAAACTAAAGTCACGCATGAGGCCAAATTGGTATGGGTATCAATCTAAAGACGCGATGAGATGTCAAATTTTAATAGTTTGCTGTGTTACTGGCCTAAAATTACTTTCTCAAGATTAAAGAATTGCATTGTAGATATAGATAATTTGATTTATTATCCATAGATTTATTATTCTTTAGCCATTTATTAAATCAAGGATCTTAAAAATAATTTATACACAGCGAATATTATAATCAAGAAAGTAAGTATACTGAGAATCTATGCAAAGGATATTTTTCTTTTATTTCCTCAGCTTAAAAAATGTTTAAGGGCTTACAAGCACTCCTTGAGACAATAGTTTTTGGCAATATCCAATATAAGGCTTGGAATACGTGAATTTTAAATATTTAATATTATTTTCCAAAGAACAAAATATTCATTCAACTTGTTGAATAGCCTTGGAAAGGAAGAAAAACTGTATCGTAACGTGAATGGATGTTAAAAACTAAGTTTCAGAAAAGCAGATCGGGAAATTTATTGAAATTTAATTAATTAACTTTTTGTTAGTTAGCTGATTATCTCACTGCCATAAGTATCATTCTTATATTTACGTTATGTTAGATCAATTCAGTACATTAAATTTAAAAAAATCTAACCCTATATGCTGTAAGTGTTGCCACAGACACTTGTCCATATGTCCAGTCAGGACGCGAGGTGTCAAATTTTTTAGTTGCCAGTTTCCATATAAGCAATCTCTGTTCTTCTTCGCCCTCAGGTGGCTGCAACTCATTTCGAAAGACACTCAAAGCAGTTGCTTCACCTCGTCCAAAAGGTGCGAACCAGAAGCTCAGACAGGAAGCGTCATTTTGACTAGCTGCGAAGTCAGGACTTCGCAAAACAGGATGCTGAGCTGTAGCTTGATTAAAAATATCGAAGAAAACATATCCAGCTAAAAAATAAAATAAGTGTCAACATCATTTAAATTCTTTGTAGTCTTATAACTTAGAAAAGTATTTAAACGAATCAGTCAGTTTTTAAATATAGTTTTATAAAGTTGGAAGTATTGTTCGTTTTAGTATCCCGAGACTAGCACTTTTGGACGATTTTACACCGGATGTCAGGCAATGAGTCAGATGAGCGCATTTCCGGAGTTCTTTGTTAGATCACTCTAAGTAAAATGTAAACATCTACCCTTCCATTCTTCACTTTCCCCTTATTTTGATGAAGATAACTCCGACTGGCGCATGCGCAAAAGCGCGAAGGGGTTTCGGAATTCGTTGCTAAACAATAGCTTGTTTTTACTTAGTATACATATTAATTAAGTATTCGAATGAACATCATGCATGACTTTTATACTATTGTCCTTTTAGAATCATCTACAGTTTAAACCAAATAAAAGTTATAATTATTTATTTCCTTGTGTGAAAGGAGATTTATTAAGTATAGAGCTGTAAAAATGTTAACAGAGGGCTGCATAAAAGGTTTTTCTTAAGCATCTTTAACCCTCTAAGCGTTTCACACGTATTTTTCCGTTTCTCATTTGAGTTGAAAAGCAGATAATTCATGTTTATGAGTATAATTTCTTAAACTACTGTGGATAAAATATTCTTAGGATTTCAGAGATTGATTAAACGCAATAAAGATCCAATTACTCATTTTAAAATAATTTTTTAAATAAGGCTTTAAAGATAGTACATCAAAATAGCTAACCGTTCAGAGGGTTCAATACCCAAGTATAAGCTTAATTAATTCAGAAGAAATTGATTCGATAAGTTGAAATATATAAGTTGAATTCGATAACTTATTCTCAAAATTGACTATATAATTATGATAGAAGGGCCACGGTGGCTAGTGGTACGGTCTCGGCTTTGGGTCCGGAGGGTTCCATGCTCGAAACCTGATTTCACTGAAGATCTGTCATGTATTGGGAGGCCTGTTGCGCGTTAAACCATACGTAGGGGGTCAAACGTCCTGCCGTTGGTGTAGTGAGGAAGTTCGGAGAGGTGGTGCCAGCTCAGGTGTCGTCCTCGTCATCTGACTACGATTCAACATTACAAGGTCCGTACCAAAATAGCCCTCGTGTTGCTTCAAAACGGGACGTTAATATAACTAAATTAAACTAAAATTATGATAGACAGAAAATCAGTTTATAAATGGTCGATAGTTGGCTGGTATAACTATCCACTCGTGAGACTGAAGTTCTACATACTGGGCTATTGTAACTTTAATTCTAAGCAAAAAAATATGAAAAATTACAATTTTTGTTAAACTTCAATAAAAATATCAAATACTTGACGTTCTTTCATCTGCTGTTGAATGATAGTAGGTAACTTTTTACTGTGAAATAGCGCAGCTTGTTTATTTATGCAAACAGAAAATATTAAACGATTTAAATATGAAGGAAAATGATAGGCAAATCTGGAAAAAATTATACTTGACAAAATGAAA
>BGPR01000156.1:1063626-1208974 GCA_013235015.1 Araneus ventricosus
TGGAGCACGAACCGAAAACCCTTGAAGATTTGCCAGCCGGTTAATTCCGCAATATGATTATATATTCAATAGAAAATAGAAAACAATAATATAAATATGTGTGAAAGTGATAAGCACATTCGATAAAAATGTAGTCGAAGGGTGGAATTACTTGGAGCGCGAAATGTATGATCTTGAAGATTTGCCGGTCTGCTGATAATGGAAGCCAGGCGCCATGTTAATCCTTCTTGATTTACTAGTTCATGCTTGGTGAATTTTGTCGCTTGTCTGTGAGCACCAAGTTCTTGAAGAGGAGGAGGCGTTTCAGTATTATTCTTCCAATCACATAAGCTGCGATCAAATGAGCATTCCCCTATTGGCAAAGGAGTAATTAGAATATATAAATTAAAAAGAAAAAAATATAAATAACGGAAAATACTATAGATTTAAGATTAAATACTATAGATTTCTTTAAAATTAAAATGCTCGAGTCTTATTTGTATTTTTAAATTGTAACCACTCAAACTCCGATATGAAGTCTTTCAACCTAGTCCAGGGGTTCCCAACCTTTATTCCCTCGGGTACCCCTTGATTTTTTTTCGCGTACCCCCTACTGGCATATCCCCCCCCCCCAACCATCCGTCTATGCAAAGATGTTTTTATCAATAATGTTAAGAGCTTATGTTAGCTTAAGAGGCAAATAACTCGAACTAATAACTTTCACAGAACTTATTTTTTATTTAACATTTTATTGCATTATTACAGTAGTATTAGTTAGACGCCAAAACAAATGAAATCAGCATTGTAATAACTCGCATTAACTTATAAGCATGGCTAAAAATTACACTCTGTAATAATCAACTTTTTAAGTGATATAGTTATTAAAAAGTAAGCATTAAATTGGGGAAACATTATTCTGTAACTTTTTAATTCATTATGTTTTCTTGTTTCCTGCATTACCAACTTTGAGTTCGCGAACCCCCAAGTAGTCCTTCATGTACCCCCAGGGGTACGCGTACCACAGGTTGGGAACCTCTGACCTAGTCAATAAAAAGTTTATGGCAGTTATAGAGCATTCAATTTACAAATGAGTAGGATTGATGAATGAATAAGTGAGTTCTTATTTTGTTTATAGCGATAAACCGGAAAACATGCTAGTAGAGATAAAGAAAATAATTAAATCTTTAACTTGATAGAAGACGAAGTGATTAGTTAGATGTAGTGAACTGTTATTGAATAGCTTTTGGCGTTACAAGTACTTCTTCAATGCTTTAACATAGCTGACTGTTATTATAATAGTATGAACTAATAATTTGGTTCACTATTTAGAATGTGTTTTCTAGTGGAACGTGTTTTACTGAAAAAAATTATCTGCATTGTCTTGCACAATTTTCTGGTACATTTAGAAAATAAGGATAACCAAAGGCTCAGTTGAGAAAGTTAGCAATAAATTTGTTGAAATTGGGTCTCTTGATGGAGTTTTTAAAATGACTAAACGGGACATGTACTAATTAAGGAGGTAGTGATGGTGATCAGAATCACTTACGGGATAGTTTACTTATGAAGACTAAGTTGAGAAAATATTTATAGGTTTTTTTCTCTTTAAACTGAATTTCTTTAGCTTGAGGGTTTAAAACACTTTTGAAATATGAATTAAGGGATATCGGGATTGTTAAATAAAATTGTTTCATTTAGTATTCGGAGTATAACTTCAAAACAAAACGATGCGAAGATTGCGTAGGAAAGAAAAAGACTGGTTTTGAAATCTGTGAATGTAAGTGAGGAATAAGAAAATTTAAAAAGTAAAGGCCTAAGCTTAAAATGTATGTATCACAAATCAAATTTATAAAGTTGCAATTTATTTATGCTACCGGAAATATGAAGATTAGGATCAGACATAAGATGGTGTAAAATGCATTCAGTAAATTACTCTCATGTTTTCATAACATAAAAATAGCTACTATAAAGTACTCTTTAAATATTTTACGACTTAGTGGATAGTTTAAAGTTCTTAATTTGTGTACTTGATTAATGTGTTGTGAACTTACCAATAACTGCAGTTGCTTTCAGTGGATGCGCTGCAAAATACACGCAAAACATTAGTTTTATTTTTAATATCAAAAAACTCAGAGCCTCTATGAAACATACAAAAATACTCAAGCAACTCACATGAACAGTCACCATCAAAGAAACTGATATCGTCTAAAGCAATGACGCCAACTCGACCATCACCCCATATACCTTCTATAATTATCTAAGAATAGAAGAAAAAGAAAGCCATTTAGAAATTTTATTATAAAACAAGGTAGAATTTTTGAAATTTAAAAAATGGCGCAATTTTCAGAATTTAATTGGAAAGAATCCTGAAGACCTTGAAATCAACACAAAATATCTTTCTCAATAAATTCGGACCAATAATTAAATAAAATAAATATTTTTTTTACCATGCAAGATGATTCAAATATATTCTTTTTTATCAGCATGGAATACTCGTTATATTTATAATTGAGATCCAATGCACTCTTTTCCGTTTAGTGCTATAAAATTAATAAAACTAGTAGCAAAAATTTGGTTGTAAGCCACTGATTGAGGCATATAAGTCGAGAGTATCTGCGTATTAATGATGCAAATGGGCTAATGTCTGTTTGGCATGTAATAAAATTAAAAATTTCATATATCAGATTTATGGAAAATTTTATTACTGCGAGTGATTGTTTTGGATTGCTTTCTTATATTCAATAGCAATTATATGTCAGGGGCATCCGTATTAAATTATAGCTACTGATTGGCTTGAAAAATGACATAAACATATACTAAATTGATGGGAAAATACTTTTAATGAGATATCCTTGTAAATAACTTGCATTTTCAAGGAAAACAACTTCCCTTTATAATTAAAATGTTTTTCTAGATTAATCTTCCAGCATAAATCAGACTTTATATTTAGCAGTATGGATAGAGATTAGTTGATAAGAGTAGAGAAACTTTGCATAATTTTCTTTCCTACTTTTATAATACAAATACGTTTAGAAAGATAAGATTTGGGATTAGTGATGAAATATTTCTTTATGTTTTTTAGAAGTCCTAAGAAACAAACTTAATTCAGCCTACTCATAACAAAATAAGCCCTGATTTTTCCTTTCTTTTGAACTTGAACTCCATTAGATACTGATAGTCTTTAGAGTACATGCGCTTTCTCCGAAGTTGATAATCATACGGTAAAATGGCAAAGAAAAGGAAAACTTATTTACCTTTTTCAAAAGTCCTTTCGTTACGTTTCGTTTAAAAAGAAACTTATCTTTAAAAATAAGGATAGGATCATCGAAATATTGAAAAATAACTGATTAGAAGGATTTGGTATCACCTGTATGTATTGCAGTCTCAGATCTACTAAAATACTACTCGCAAGTTTAAAATTCCTCAATATCCACTACCATATTGTTGTGCTTTTTAAATAATGCTAAATTGATTACATTCGGAAACAATAAAAATAAAGCACACAGGTGAAAACTTTGCTATTTTTTGCATAAATAAATTTTGCAATTAAAATTGTAACACAAAAAATCTTTTTTCAAAGAAGTCGCTCCATTGTTATATTTTTTTACTTGTTTGAAGCTGATTATTTTTCCTTTAAGAATAAAAATTATGTATATCCAGAGAAGGAAAAATTTTAATACTCAGATATTGCTATAGGTATAGTGAAATAATTGAAATTTTGTATTAGATAGGATGACTTAAAACTTCGAACGATTATGGTGAATGACTTCTAAAAGCGATTTTTTTAACCTTAATTTTGGGAAAATAGTCTCCTTTTTAAGTGACTAACCGTCTAACTCATTAAGTTTCAAAGTCGGCTTTCTTTTTTTACACTCTATAACAGGGTGTTTTAAGCTTTTTCACTTTCAGATATTTTCTGGTTGAAAAAAATAAATAAAAATTGGTGAGACGATTTATGCATGAAAATTTTTTCGAGAACTCTGATGAGCATGAATATAGAGAAATAAAATATGTAGACCAATAAAGCATTTATTAATAATATACAAAGAGAAATTTAATTAAATACATTTTATTGGAAAAAGTTACCTAAATATTCTGAATCAAGAGGACTGTCTGAATCATCTTTGCTTATTAGCACTGAAGAATTTAACAGAAGCATGCGTTTTTTATGCATTCGCGGCTTCAAAATGTATGCACGCTATCTCACTTGGGGTCGGGACCCATAATTTAAAAGTCTGTGCTCTATAAGAAAACTATTTTCTTTATGAAACGTGTTTACCTTATAAGTGTTAGTTGGTGCAATTCTTGCAGGGCCCATCGCTATAGGATTCTAGCTTTCCATCATTACTATCCCTGTGATTGTACAATCTGATACATTTCCCATCCGTTTGCAACCCCAAAATTTATGCATAGATCCCACTATGGGTCGAAAACCACAGCTCAAAAATCTTTTTACTATAAGGAAGCTATTTTCTTTATAAAACGCATTTACCTGATAAGGACTACTAGGTGCAGCTCTTTCAGTGCCCATCACTACAGGTGTTCTAGCTGTCTGCCATCGCTGTCCTTGGTGATTGTGTAGTCTCCACAAGGTAGTGATTCTTCCACCAGCTTCTCCAGCAGCAGACTTCACATGCACTCGCAAACTGCCTAAGCTTGGCCCAGCTGGATCTATAGATCTTTCATACATGAAGTAGTACAAAGACAAACAACGGGTTCTTCCAGTTGCTGAGAAAAGAGGACTGATTAACCAAGCTCTTGTACCACCTCTCTGAGGAGCTTGAGGATTGCTCAAAAGATTCATGTAATAACCTAAAAGGTAAAAATTCTGGTATTTAAGTATTTGACATGACTACAGGAATACCTTTTTTCCTGAAGATGTCTGAAATCTTTTGAAAAAGTCCTGTAAATTAAAAATAGAAGCCAAAACGATCATATACAAGCTTTTAATGAACATAAAACCTACCATTTTCTATGTAAGATAAGACACATAAACCTACAGTATTGTCCTACGTATTCATTTAAGAAATGTTTTTTGTATACTCTTATGCTTAAATCTCCTCATGACTAGGTACGAGTTTTGTCAGTTACCTTGCTGATTTAATGCATCTATATGAGGGTACAACATACTAATATATTTATGATCAAAAATGCGTATCGTTTTACTTCAGGATGTTTAAATTGCTTTTTGATTGATTTAGATAGCAATAAAGAGAATCAAAGGTTGCAATATTTACTCAAATAAGAAATGAACAACTTTTCGCCAAATTCAGAATGCTTGACTTTACAAAGGAACGGCAATTTTTTAAATGAGTGATTTCAAAAACTAGTTTTGACCGTATTTAGGCATTGTGCTTTTATTAGTAGTGATGAATTTTTTCTACATTTCACGAAATGGTATTTTATTTTTTAGGATAAACTAAACAGCATAAAGATCTTTATAAGCCTATCAGCCCTCCAAATTGAATTTGAAAATTGTCATATATTGCTTACAGAATCTTATTTTGAGAGCACGATACGATCGCAACTTGTCTTAATTATGGAGGTTTATTTAAATTCGCATTTGTTGTTTGACAAAAATTCAGGCTTGAAGCATAAAACTACAAGTAAAAAAATTCTAACTAAAAAATATTGAATCTGCTGCAAAAGTGTGAACCTGGAATAAGAACTATGCAGTGAGTACCATTAAATATTATACAATTCTCTACTGGATGAGTTTCGTGCAACCAAAGTAAAAATCATAGTAACGTCTTTCTACCTAAAAATGCTCTAGAATATAAAGAATTCAATTTCCTTCAAATGTTTGCATATTGTGCGGAAATATAATCACTATTTTTAGAGTTCAATTATTTTCTTACTGATGTTTTGGGGTCGACTACCGTCTTACCTTCCTTTGTACCTTTCGTATGATCAGTCGTTGGTCCTGAAGTGCTGTAGCTGTATTGCCGAGCCCAATCAAAATCATCCAAAGCGTCTATTGGCAATGCATTGGTCCAGCCACAAGAGTCTTCTTCAAAAGTGCAATCACCTATAAAAATGTCATTATGAGCAAACAGATAAATTTTGTAAGAGAAAAATATTTTTATAAGAAAGTTAATTCTATGATTATTTCTCTCAACAGTAATTAAGTTTTTCTTTTAGAACTGCTGCAATCAAACCTCATTTCAGCAAGTTTCAAGAGGCTGAAGTTCTGTTAGCAATGTCTAAAAGTAGTTTAATATGACTAGTTCGATATGAAAAATCCATTACCTCGAAAAAATTGAATAACGTTATCATACAGACCAATAGACCTAAATTTTAATTTTAATTGGAGAAATATTTATATTTTAGATTAAACTTAAATAATTATTTTTATGCAAAGTTATTTTTTTCATTTTTTTTATTTTCTATTAATAAAATATAAGAATTGTTTAACATACATGCCACTGTTTTGACTTTTACCTTGAAATACACATTTACAATTAGGATTTTATTCCCAAAAACATAAACCGATTAAAAATAAGTTTAACCCTCTAAGCGCGCAGATGTTTTGATCTAATAGTTTTAAAGTCTTAAACATTTTCTTTTAAAGTGAATAATTGAATCCTTATTGCATTTAATCAAGTCTCTGAAACCTTAAAAATATTTTATCCACGGTAGTTTTAGAAATTATACATATAAACATAAATTATCTGCTTTTGAACTTAATATGAGAAACGGAAAAATACGTGCAAAACGCCTTAGATGGTTTAAAATTTATCGAGCTAGCTGACTATGCACAAGAAAGAAGTGTAGCCTCAGAAAATGTGAGCATGCATTTATGTAATTTATCTCTCCACTTTAAAATATTTTTTTATAAATTAAAATTAGAAGACAATGGGAGTACTCAAAGCTACTATGAAATGCTGCGCTATTAAATGTTTTTCATTATTGAAGAAAAATTAATTTGAGCTTTAGGCGAATAACTGCAGTCAAGAATAGCACTTTTCATCCATAAAGTACTTTGTTTTTCTGGATTGGAATTAGTGTTTATTTTGCAAACAAAATAAATCTATAAAATAATATTGTGTTGTGGTATATCAAATGCATATTATTTTCATAAGTATATAAGTTTTGAAATATAGTTTTTTTCATGACAAATGTACTTTTAATTACTTATTTAAAAATGTAATCGCATAAGTAAATGACTTTCAAAAGCTCATTTTATCTTTTGCTTAGTTTGCTCTATTCTAATTAAAAGCGGAAATTTATAATTATTTCCGCTTCCTTTATTTATTCTCATTCTTCCGAATCAATTTACGTCAAAACTAAGTATTACTGACAGATATCCTTTTCGCAGATATCCGCTTTTTTCCACAGAGAACACCTCTTTCTTTAGGCGATTATGAAGCAATATATTTACCAAATGTGTTGCTAATAATTTGTCACCTCTATTTGGAAATGAATAGAAATGGAAACGCAATTAAGAAACAAATGTATGTCAAAATGATTCATAAAGCAACTTTTTTTATAATTCAAAACTGAATGTCTTTTATCAGAAACAGATCACAGTAAAGATAAAGAATCATCCGAAATTATTGTAACGATTTTTAAAAAAAGAGATAAACGAAATAAATCAGTTTGTTTTCCATATTTTCAAAAGAAGATTTACTTATAAAGATACCAACACATCTAGGCAGGTAATCAAAACATTACCACATTAAACGAAATCAAGAACCATGAGGTTACTGTTTTCTTTCTGATAAAATGAGCAAAACACTATAATTTCTCCATCGAAACAAATATTTAGTTTCACCGAAAAGAAGTTTTGACAGAAAGAAAATATGTTCGCCGTATAAACAACAACGAGCAATTTTTTTGTAGTTTCTTTTGTGTAAAGTACAATGAAAACTATGACTCTCCAAAAATTATACTTTGAAAACTATTATTATGGGTTAACTATTAACCGTTCCCTTTCAATACTTCGCATTTGCTGTAGTGCAATCAGCCAAAAACTCAGGGCCGTACCGAGGGGGCGACGAGACTGGCCCCCCCCCCCCCCCAAGCGCGGGGCCACCCGGGGGGGCAAAAAATGTTTTGGGGGGCCGGGGGGGGGGGGCGCAAAAATTACTTTTTAGTGGTTTTAGGGGCAGGACGAGGATATAAAATTTCCTTAATATGCGTGAAAAAAAATTGCATTTAGGTAGTTTTTACAGGGAAGGGGAGGTGATCATGGAGTTGATGAAAAATTATCAAAAATGTTGCACTTGCGGGGACGGGAGGCAACTTTGGTGGTTTTGCAAGGGACTCAGGATCGCCTCGGTATGGCCCTGCCAAAACTAAGCATAATTTTCTCTCAAACTTCTTAGAATTGTCATACTGTTGACAGCATATGTCAATAAATCCAATGGAATGTAGTTTGCACTTATTTTATTTATCGATTTCTTGTTATAACATGCTTGGCGCAGCATAGCCAATTCTGCCTCCTGCCTCTTCTTACCATAATTTACCACCTACCAAACAACCTTACATCTTGCTACACAAAGGTAAAATGCTAGCACAAATTCTGCGGTCTGAATGAATAAATTATCACTTGGTTAGAAAGACAAAGATTTTAAAAACTATAAATTTTGAATCACTTGTTTTTATGCTCATATATCAACATATTTTATTTATTTTATCCCAAAGCAGGGAAATTTATTTCAATGACATAAAAAACGTTTACATTCAAACAAATTTCACGGCGGCCTAATTAATAAACAGAAACAGAGACTAATGAAAATAAAAAAACTCGTAGTCAAACTGGTGATAATTAGTTTCAATACATTATTTTAACTTCTCCTCCTAAAGCTATATTATTTAATTTTCTTTTTCAAGAGTTACACATTTTATTCAAGGTTCATAAAATGGATAGGGATTTAAGAACTATTAAAAAATAAATTCAATAAAAAAGTTTTTTGAAAATTTTTATTAGTGTATTAAAAAGGAGAAATATTTATTATTTTAATTATTTTCTACTTTTTATACTTTCATTTATAATTTATTGTTATAATTGTTATGTAATCTTGAAATCAATTTCCCCAAATTCACTACCATGTGTCGCCACTCGCTTGGAATCAAAATGTAAATAAATTAATCAATTAATAGATAATTAAACTCCTAAAATATTGAAATAGCGTATTGTCATCGAGAATACACAAGTGTAAAATATTTAAAACCTCTAGCACATTAGGAAGTTAATGAAAAATCGATTGCAAAGCTCAATCTTCACAAACATGAATCAAGTCAAGTTAAATAAAAGTGTATAAAAACATGTTTTCCCTCGAGTTTTATAAAATTATTATCATTTTGTGCATTTATAAACGTTTACATTGTATAAGGCGAAGTGGACTGAATATCAAGTTTAACATTAAGAAACATACCCGAATTCTTGGCGGCTGTCTGAGGAGTGACTGAAAAAAAATAATGGATTAATTAGTTGTGCCCAAAGTATAGATGTCTTTTTATCAAAATGAAATATTTTCAAGTTTAAGTACAAATGAAAATAAGGAAAAGTTGATATACACAAAAGTTGATATACACATAAATTTATGCAATGCGAATTCATATGAAGCATTCAATGTAAAGGAAAAATTTTAGATTACTTCGAGGAATTCGGCACTTTTTAATAGTTATAGTCAGAAATAATTTTAAACAAAGCAACTAAAAAATTTCAATTATGTATTAAACATAAAAGAATTACTTTTGGTTTTTTAATTAAAAAAAACTGTATTTTTTAAGCATTTGTAGTCATTGTTTTCTAAAATAACTAACTTTCTAACCATAATACATAGAATTACGTCAGCTTGCACTAGCTTCTGATAAATAAGTATCACCAGTTCACAAATATAACGAATTTTTTCAACTGGAAATTTATTTCTCCTAAAATTTTTTCGATATGTCTTAAAAATTTATTTTAATTATGGTTATTCCTTAAGCGGCATGAAATCCTTGAAATAAGTAAATATAAAGGGTAAGACTTTTAAAGTAATTTAAATTAATGTAGTATCTAGTTAAGATTACCTTAAAAGTATTCAAAAACTTTTCACTTACTTGTACATGTCCCAGGTACAAATGAGACGCTATCTATAGCAATATTTCCCAAGGAATTTGTACCAACGATGCCTTCAAACACAAGCTAAAAATATATTTCATTGTGAGCATTTTTTAAGCAAAATAATAAATCTAGCAATTCAGTAAGTTAATTTGAACTAAAGAAGCATACGCCAATTTCTATTTTCAGAGTTGAACCAGACTCATCAAAATTACGAATCCGTGCGTTAACTCTTTGTGCTTCTAAACTACAACCGTACCATTTTATGTTATATTTCTGAAGAGGTTCATTACTATCAGGCTTCATCACTATACTATGCAGCAACAATCAAAATGCTTTCCACTATATGATTTCTTGATAATAAGATGCCAAGAACCGACAATAATGCTAGAAATTAGCATCAATAATACTTTTAATATTCATGTTAAAAATATAATTCTTTGTGAGCATTATGCATACCACTATAGTCAACGACAAATCAAGTTGACCGTACGCGAAAACTATAATGAGTATCATTAAGCTCATTTAAATAGTGCTATATACACATGATCCTGATACATTTGAGACAGAATTTGGTTTGAAACTCTCATAATTGAAACTGAATGTTTTAAAACTCAGTTGTTTTATTTCATTGAATTCTTTCTACGATCCTATGACGTGGAAGCATGCATTACGACATTATGTTACGACATTGTAAATTGCCATTTTAGTCCTGAATTACGACATTGTGAATTCAGGACTAAAAGGGCAAAATTGTTGAGTTCCGAAAGCAAAAATGATGGAAAATCGCAAAAAACTGTTAACACTAGTCGCAGAAATGTTCACACTAACGACGTCTTTTCACGCTCATTTGAACTATTTAGAGAACTATCAAGCAGTTTTTGCGTTTACAACATTGTAAACTATTGCTCATTTGACACTTAAACGTGAAAAATGGTGTTTTAATTTTTTTGATACCGTTCGTTTACCACTTTTAGTCTTCAATTAGTCAAGAATTTATGGTTGGTTTTAAAAAATATTTATTGCCCATTTTCTCAGCCTGCCGCACATGCACTTTATAGCTTAAAGTGGTTTTTAATTTAATATCTTTATGCATAGGAATAAGTATTATGGTAATCGCACTTACTTGGTATGATGTGGCCGAAGAAACGGAAACTTGAGCTCGGTACCATTTATTCCCGGATTCTCCGCTAACCTCCCAAATGACTCTGTCCGGTGCTTCATCTCCAGGGACTCGTTTCATGACTCTCAGAGTGCCGACTCCATTCCCAAACATATGAGTGGCAAATTTCATGCACACCGGATTGTTATCACCTACGATAAATAAAGCATCCGCTCATTTACAGATTCAATACTTACTACGAGTCGTAAACTTGTGTGTCAGATTACTCTGGATTGGATTAAAGGCACATGGAGGAATCTAATCCAACACACAATCACTAAATGTCTCGTTAGCCATGGAACAAAGAAATGGATCGTGGACTTAGCAACAAAGGAATCGACAGAAAGGTGGATTTATTCGACGAATCAAAGGCGAATATGAATTATAGAAGTCCTTCAAACCGGCTGGAATAAATTACGATCCCAAATTCATCGAGAAAGAAGCTTCTACCGATTTCTGATTTCTCCGGCGATTGGGAAGAACGACTGTTCCGTAAAGATCCTGCTGAAGGTAAATTATTTTAAATCCTTTTCTTGAAAATTTTTCACTTAAATCTAAAAATTCATGAGTTATTCGATTTAATACGTTTAATTTTCTAAAAATAAAATTTTGTGCCTTTAAGGCGCTGATTCGGGGTCTGACAAAGAATCTGCTGATATGGACTAAGATTGTCAGCAAATGAAACTTTCATCTCAACAGACTCTGGGAAGAATCGATGACATTATTGCCCTTTCCACAATAACTACCAAAGAATTGATTATGGATTTATTTTTCCGATTTAAAAACAAAACTGAAAAAAATTACCTCCAAAAAACTGAAAGATGCAAGGAAACACAAATTACATTAAATATATTTGAAAAAAAATTGAAAATCTTCGAATAGTATATTTTTCTTTAAATAAATCTTGATACTCACTGTGCCAAAAACGATGAATTAGTGCTTGTTTTAATACCTATGATGTCTTCCAAAAATGAAAGCTTTACAGAGCGGCCAGTCTCTACTGAGAGACCAATTGTTCTTGAAACGAAGTATGGTCGATGTAAAGAAGTTTCACTGTATTTAAAAAAATTTAACACCACTTTCAACATCGACTGATAGATCTTCTTCTTAAATAAAATAGAAAAAAATTCGTACCTGTTGCCAGGAAATTAGGGCTCAAGAGTCGAGCTTTGTCTCCTGGACGCCTCGGAAAAGATGCGTCAATGAAAGCATATCCACCTGGAAGGAACGGCAATTTCAGTTATAAAGCCTTAAAAGATTACTTAGCAAGTGTAATTACAAGAGATTTAGGCAGCTTCAATACTTTATGAAATAAAAATGATTTCAGATGTCTATTTCATGTTTAGTCGATTTATTGGAATAAATTTGTTACATGTATCTGAATGAATTCAGGAAAAAAAAAAAAGATTAAGGTAAATGTGGGTAGAAATGGATTATCGAACCGCGTGATTATATGTGTCTGCATCCACGCAGCAAATCTAAAAACAGCTCAAAACTCAACAACTATCAATTTTTGGTATATACTGATGATATACCAAAAATTGATAGTTGTTGAGTTAAAAGCAGACTGTGAAAACACTGTGACTGTGGTTTTTCTCATGTTTTTTGGCTATAACTAAAATTGCAACAAAAACTTTTGGTGGCAAACATCAGAATCATTATCAGCACCCCAAAAACATAAAGGAGCACAAAATTACAACTCCTTCAGATTTGATTTTAAAAAATTCCTAATGATTGCACAGCTAAGCGAAAGCGAAAAAAAGGCAAATGAGGAAAGCAAAAGCGGAAGTCAGGCGCCAAAGGCGGTCTGTGGTTACTGCAACTCCGAGTGCCTCTAATTTTAACAGAGAAAGTGTTGCTTTTTTCTTCTGGTTTATCGCTCAGATGCTCAGTGTGCGAATTTCGATCTTTCGGAAGGGCGAAAGTCTCAGCAGCTCAAGTATACGTCTCCCTTACTTGTTGATTGATTTTCCTTCTTCCTTTTACATTTTTAATTCCTTTTTTTTTTGCCATCTTCGTTTATTATTGAACTCTTATATCGGAAAAGTCATAAAATAAGGAAAAGAAAAGTTATCAAATAAGAATATAAAAGCTTTGAAAATAATTTTAGGGGTACTGCAGCACGAATGGACGAGCCGCCACTGGGTAGCAATGCCATTAACTGATTTTGTTTCACAATGTACTGGAACTATGCCTTTATTTTCAATCACCTTTCGTTTTTGTTCAAGATAAAATTATGCTGAATTTGCCATTCTGAAATCCCTTACCTGTTTGTTCATCTCTATTATAACTACTGAAATCTCGTGATGGGCCAGTTAGAAAACTTTTACTTGACCGTCCAAGTTCCCAGTCGAAGTCGTCTTCCACATCATTTGTCCAACCACAAAACCCGCCTTCAAAGGTACAATGTCCTAATAAAGAGAAAAAAGAGAATATGTTATAAAATAGATTATAAGGTTAATAGATAAAATAGATTGAATTACATGTTTATTTCAATATACATTCGCGTAAAAAGTAATGTAGTAATTGCATACAATTCACAATTTTACATAGAAAAGTGAAAGAATCGGAAGATTAAAATTCGTAAAGATTAAGCGAGACAATTAATTGGTTGTTAAAATAAAATGAAATTACCGAAGCAGTTGTCAAGATCAGGGCTACCCATTTTTTGAAAAACCATATCATCTAAGGCAAAATGACCTCTGAACGGTCTTGCAGGATCATTTGTTGACTTGGTGACAGCTTCAAATATGATCTAAAAGAAGAATGATAAAATTTAGTCACATTAGTAAAAAACTATTTGAAAAGGAACTTTTATTTATTCTAAGCACATCATACAAAGAAAAAAAATCTCATAATTTTAACAAACAAGAATTAATTTGAAGATTTTCATTCTATTTTTTAAAAAAATTAAAATAAAACCCAACATTTATCAACGATATAGGAATGAAAAATTAATTGCTTGAGATATTAGTATAATAAGCACCTTACATTAATCGAGTTACTTAGTTATTAATCATATTTTTTGCACGAATTGAGTGAAATCAATTATATGAGTTTCTTGTGTTGTAATGATGTTGCTTATTAATAAGAACAGAACATAGCGAAAGGTGCATAGGGGAAAGCAATATTTTCAAAAAGGTTCAAATGAAGCGACTGATGAAAGTACACTGGTATCCAAATATAATGCACAATTTTGAAGATGTTACAAAATAGGAGTTAATATGGATACTATGGTTTGAAATCAGTAGCTGAGAATCGGGGAACATACTATCGTCGGAACTCACATTTTACAGTGAAGATTCGGTCACGAGGGTAATTAGGGGGGCACCAGAAAGGGACGAAGGCGAAAATGGGGTTTGGCTCATCCTGTTTTACAGAAGGATGATAACGAGATGTAACTTTCATCAACGGTTATGTTTGATGTGATAATATTTACATTCATTTTCGTAAACACAGCACAAATATTCGGGAAGAAATAAAGGTTTTCTTAAAAAATCACAAATTTTTCCGCATGGTTTTTGCTTATAACATGCAGAGATTTCCATCAAATTGTACAATACAAAATACTTGACAATATGTAAAAGAAGCATTTTATTAAAATTCGAATTTAAAAAAATGGACTACAGGAAATATGAGAATTTGTAGTAAATAATTTTTTACTGCGCATGTCCGACACGTAGCGTAATTTTTCTTTCATAACTTCAGAGGATAGGACATATAGGACAACTTATATAAAAATTCCAATTCAATACTGTCAGTATTCGGAAAGATATCGGCATTGCAACGAGGTGGATTTCGGTACACTCTAAGAGAAGCTAAATTATGAGGGTTCTTGCACAAACTGATATTTTTTAAACTTGAGTCTTCGAATAGTAATCACCGAACTGTAATTTAACTTATAAGTATTCATGAGTATTCAGGATATTCAACTTTCATAAAATTCAATATTATTGTTCAATATCCAGATGTCCTATACTTCTTAACGCATAGTCTGAAATTTAAAGAAATTGCATTTGAAAATTTGATTTATGATAAGATAGTCAAAGTTCAATGAAACAAAATGAGAATGAAAGATGCCAAATCTTAAAAAAACTTTAGGAAAAAGTAACTGTGAATAGGTTTTCGGAATTCAATTATTAGTTATTGGATTTGAATTATTTTCTTTGATCTCAATCCTAGACCATTAATATGATATAGGATCTTATGGGGAGATTAATATACAAAGTGTGAAAAAGGACAGAGCTCTTCAACGAGAACTGTTCGCACATCTTCTCCTTATGCAATTATTGGGAATTGTATTCGGGAGAAATTTAGTAGTTTATAATGATAGATGGATCAGCAAATCCCCAAAAGTTAACTAGATAATTACGAAAGAAGGTATTTTTTGTATCAGTTGAAAGGTTTTAGAGGGTTGTTTTTGAATTTTAAAATATTATTTTTTATTACATTTATATAAGCCATTTGTGAAACTAACTGACCACGTTTATTTATTTTCGATTTTAAGCAAAATTGTCAAGGAAAGTTTTACTATATTATCATTAAGGGAACATTAAATTTTATCAATGAACAGATTACCTTAAACTTGTGCAAATGTGAATAATATGGGAATAATCTGAATGATTTAAATCAGTATTTGTAATGAAATTTATTGATATTGCAGACAATGTAGCCAAAGAAATAAACAAAAAATTATGCCTGCAACTTGCATGTTCCAAACAAACTCTAGGAATTGAAAAGTTAAGTGAATCATCCCATTTATCATTTACGCACCAGCTTCTGAAATGAAAGAGAATTTTATAGATTTTAAGTGTGCAAATGTTTCATGTTTGCTCTTGATTCTCTTCCCTTCCTTTAACAGAAGATGACAAGAAAGACCCTCTTTTGAAATGAGATTATGAGCTAAATACTTACAAGATGAAATCCATCGTAAGTGTAGGCAAGTTCTCCTTTAGTCCAGCTTCCTTCTTGGCCTTCTCGGACTTCCCATAAAGAGGCATTTTCGAAGGTTTCCATGTCTCTCAGATGGATTATCAATCTATCTGCACTCAAACCATCCATTATGTAAAAGAAACTAAGACAGTATCCCATAGGTCCTGTCCGACTGAGATTTCGACTGATAAACAATGCACTATCTATTACACCAGGATCTTCCGATAAATCAACTGAAGATCCCCCTGCTCCTTGTGGAAGCGGACGTGCTCCACCAACAAATTGATGACTTGGCTTAGGTAGCGTTGGTACAACCGGCTGATGGCTGTCTTCTTGGTATGAAGTTTCATAAAATACATAACCACCTGAAAGAATTTTGCAAGACTGTAGCATCAGTATGTGCATCTCTTGATGGAATTTATATATTGAATGACAACTATCCGAACTAATATAATGTTGGATCTTTTTTTAAGTAAAAATGAAAATTTAACAAAAAAAACCCAGATTTTATGTAAGGGGGAAAAAAAGATGGATAAAATCAGAATATCCAAAAGAAGAGGTTTATATTTTTGTTCCGATTATTATTTTAATTACAGATAAAACATCATTATTCAATTTATTTTTGATTAGTTTTAAAACGTTTTATTTTTTAAATTTAAATTAGACCTTTTACGAACTCTTCCAGAAGCAGTAATAAGTTATTAATGCCACTAAAAAGTCTTCGAAAAGATAAAATGTATCAGAAAAAGATCATATTTCTTCATTACATTGAAAAGAAAAAAAAACATACTTTTTTTTTAACATGCTAAAAAATTTGTTTTCATAGTTTAAAAGAATGCCTTGTTGAGAGTCCATACAATTACATTAAATTGCATATCTTCAAAATTGGAGCTTTCATCAAATGCAAATTCAGAAGCTACTTATATATTAAATGCGTTTCATAGAAAATCGCCCTTATTTTTCATATCTTCTTTATTTGATATTTAAATTCCGCGTAAACTGCAAAATAATAAGAAGTGAAGAAAAGTGTACATAAAATTATTAAACAGTTGAAATAAAGATTTCATTTAGATATTAATTTAGGGAAAGGAGGGCTTTGTTTCTTGAAAAAATAAATGGTGTTTTATTCATTCTGATTAAAGTTCAGCAAAGCTTTCATAAATTCGGCTGCTATTAATTCTAAGTATTGAAAATCCATTTAACTATCCAGGCAATTTTCTCCTTTACGAGGGATTATCGCTTTGCTGGTTAAAACACGATGCACATATCGTCACTCTTATATTAAAATGTCATATATCAAACTTGCCAAAACAATTTATTGATGAAAAATACTTGTATAGGTTAACTACATCTGCTCTCAACTTGTTGTATGCGATATGTGACTATTTCATGTTTCTCAAAATGCGATATGGTTCCAGCTGTTACATCAAAATTTCGTATGTTTTGTTATGTGTGATTTTTGACATACGATAATTTGATATAATAGCGACAGTATTTTATTTCAGCAAACCATTGGGGTATTTATATGAATTTATTTTTGCACCGTTTGTGGTTTATAGTGCAAAAATAAAAAAAAAGTATAAGAATATATAATAATTGTTTATTATTTGTGGCATGTTATAAAGCTAATTTCTTTGAAGAGTTTTACCTTGCCTGTCTGATGTGGTATGATCTGCTCTGGGGCCTCCTACCCAAGCTGAAAGCTCACCCATACCAAGTCTCCATCGACTTCTAGGAGGTGCATTCGGAGGAATCAGCCATGTGCACATGTCCAAGTTGGGTGCTCCAGTTCCAAAGTCACAAGGATCTGGTGGCTCTTCGGGCACTGTAAGACGTTCAGAACGGATTTCTGGCACAGTTTGTACTACCGCGGAACACATGACTCTCCCCAACCACTGGAGAGTCGCCATAGAGCCCAGTACTTTCGATGTATAGCGCGTACTGCAGCACTCCCAGCTAACACATCCTGAGAAATTGTAGAGTAATTCATTAACTAGTTCAGGTCCCTAGATTGCAGTCTTGTATTCTCAATTCGGATCAACAATTCAAGTGGGCAGTCAGGACAGAACAGTAAACATGTTCGAAGGTGAACAAACGGAATGCTCCAAGAGAAGATGAAATGAAATTAGTGCAAGATAATGTTTTAGTGAAAAAAAAGTAGAAAAATCTACGCTGATTTGTTAAATATCCCTGTTTAGAATCATCAGTGCTAACGTTTGGAGGTTTGCAGAACCGAGACTATTTCGAATTTTCCGGAACTCGAATTGGTCGGATTCCTCGAAGTTGGATCTCGATTCCATTACGATCACCACATTAGAGATTAGTGTACGTTAAATCTGTGCGAACTGAAATGTTAGAGACGGAGGTGTCACTTGCGTCAACAGGCCTTGGCGCAAAGTTACGAAGTTCAACTCCAATAATCCATGGCAAAACTTCTAAATGAAGCGTTAGTCAGACATGAACGACTATATTGGTGAAGTGATTGAGTTTTTTCCCGTGAACTCCAGAAGAAAGAAGTATAATAAAAAAAATTTACAGATAAAAGAGAAGTGAAAATATGAGTTTGAAACAAACCAGCTATTGTAAGGAATTTTTTTTGGAACTACTTCATCAATCTTAAAATCACCAATTACAGTAGAAAAGCAGATATGGCCACCATTGACTTAGTAGGTTAAGGCAAGACGTGGCTGAGGAATCTGAATTGGAGGTAAATTGCCATGTGTTCTATCCCGAATGTGCTCTTAACCAGCATTTTTTGAAAACTGGTAGACCAATTTGCTCTTTAGCAATGAATTACTTGCTGAAGTCAGGCAAGCTGCTGAAAATTTTCCTGGTTTTCCTCCAAGCTGAATACAAATGAAGACCGTTTCAGCTAAAAGTCCTCCAAGAAGGCAATCTACCAACAAATACTGGAGCTAAAGTCAGACTTCTACCTCAGGTGCTGACTAGATGCTTCGAGGCCGCTCTGATCAACAAAAACTGTCACACTTCCTCTTTATCACGAGTCTTTTTATCATGGACTTGGCTAGATTATAGAGGCTAGACCAAGTGGGATTATTCAGCAACAACAGAAAAAAAGATGGATAAAAAATAATTTGATGCTTTTTTCTAAATAAATTCTTAAATATATTTTCTTACATCTGATATTTCTGAGCATAACTTCATAAAGTCGGAATAATTTCTTAAAATTTAATTGGGTATAGAAAGTTCATTTCAAAATTAATTGTTTTCTGAAGGAAGAGAAAAAGAAGTGAAAAATATCACAAATGTCCAACTGAAAGGAAGTTCTACGAAAATCGTCCCAATCGACTACATAGAAGTTTAGTTACCGTTTTTACTTAACCATTATTTTAGATCCGACGACTCTAAGTATTGTACTTCTTATTGAAAAATTAAAAGTTTAACACAAGAAAACTTAAGTGTTAGTTTGATGAAGTTGAGAGAACTGTGTTATGCGCTTCTAAGTGCTTCGAGGACCTTGTTCAAATCCAAGATTTAACCACTTGAACACCAACAAAACAAGCCAACAACAAGTGTCTTAATATAGAAGGAATGTAGAGAATTATTGATGAAGTCCAAATGATTATTTTTCATAAATACAAATATTAAAACACATACTTCCATTTAAAAATTTTGACAAGACACTGATAAATTTATGAAAGTATGTATTTTGTTAAGTTTTTGGTTAAATAAATAAAAAAACAAGGAATAAAAATTTTGTATTTTGTTAATTATAAGTTCTGATCGATAGCTGTTTCCCTAAATTTCTTTACCTTAATTAATAGATTTTACATTTTATCCAAAAATAGATAGATATTCTAAAAGACAAAACTGTAGAATAAATCCACTTCACGTTAACAGTGACAAGCTAATACTGATGTTTTGAAGTACGATTTATGAATTTTGAAACTGAAAGCTCCTAGCGCCTAATTACAACTTTGCCTTTATAAAAATAATTTTATATGTTTTAAAATAATTTAATGTTCACTTAAAAATTATGTAGCTCGTACTATATTACCCTCTGTTATTATTTTTTCTCCAATTTATAGTATTTATTTTTGAGCTACTACATAGTTACAAATTTCCTAACGGAATTATTATGGGCTTCATATAATTCATATATTTAAAAAAATTCAAAAATTTTGTAAATGAAAATAACTGGTTATTACATGTAAGAACTTTTTCATTTCTCAGACTCTGTCAAGAAGATATATTTTTAAAAAATGACTATATTCGACTATTATCACCCTTTTTATAACGAATGCCGTTAAATTCTACTATTGTAATAATTTACCAAATATTACAGTTTTTTCATCATAAAGCAAATAAGCCAACAATTTAAAGTAAATAGGTTAATCAGAAGTAAGCAAGAGAGTTAATTGTTTTTCATGACATGAAAAGAATGGAGATTTTTCGGTGTAGTGGAAAAGAAACAAGGAAAGTATAGTTCGAATTACTATAGCAGTCTTAGGATTATGAAGGATTCCAAAGCATATAGGCGAAGTTAAATGAAGAATTTATTTGCTCTGGTGGAAAAGAAACGTGGAATGTATAGTTTGGTTTACTATGACAGTTCTAGGATTCGGAAGGATTCCAAAACAGAAGGAAGAAACTGTAGGAAAAATTCACTAAGAAAGAAACTTGGAAAATATAGTTTCTATTGAAATGGGAGGGGGATTATATTTTTCATTTGAGATATGTTGTAATTTTTTTGAAATGATTTTAGTGGGTTAGTCAGCTGAGAGTGCATGAAGACGCAGCCATCGAAAGCACCTAGATTAGATTAAAGAAAACCAGAGAGTGATAGGCAAAAGCATACAGGGCTAGAATTTAATAAAGTAGACTTTAACCCTTTATAAGGCCATTTTTTTCTAGTAGTGGTATAATAAAATAACTTTGGTATTTTTTTGCAGTCTCTTAAGAAAAAACTCCTTGTGCATCAACAAGTACAACACAAGGCTTACAGAAGTAAGTAAAAGACTCAAAAAAAGGGTTGAAGGAAGCTTCAAATTAAATGAAACAAATGCAAATTTCAAACAGAAAAGGGGGAAGAGAAAAAAAAAACAAATATGCAGTAAATTGGTCGCATTCATACGAACACATGAATGGTATTAAGCAATGAAGTGAATAAAAAAGGGGAATAGATACCGAAACATATTAAAAATTTAAAAAGGTATAGATGCAAAATAACTGGTCACATATACCCCAAAAAATGGATAATAGCGAGAAATGGAGTAAAAGCTGTACAAGGTGGGCAAAAATGAAAAAAGAACAAAGCATTCAAAAATCATATAAAAGCACACAAATACACAAAATATCACACAACATATAAAACACACAAAAGAGTCTGATCCAAATATAATTGAGAAAAAAAAATTTGAATTCCAAAAATTGAAAAATAAAAATAAATAAACAAAAGCAATAAGAAAAAAATTGTGAATGCTGCAAACAGATACAAAGTTTATAGTCTATATAATGTTGGGAAAAATGCTGTCGATAAATTCACAAAATGATGCAAAACAAGTTTTGTTCTGGACGAAAGTAGAGAAAGATGGAGGCCATTCTAAATTGTTCTTCTTTAGACTGCTAATGAGTAAGCATCTAGCAGGAGTGAATTTAGAGCAAGAAAGTATCAAGTGATTGACATTTTGACTCTGTCTCCACTAGACCAAGAACACAAGTCTGTACGAGATAAATTGAAGCGTTTTAGATAGGCTTTAAAGTTTCCATGTCCGATGAGAAATTGAGTAATTCTGAAATTAGGGACGAAATGGATGGCTTTCAAACGTCCATGAGTGGAAGGAAAAAATTCTTTGGTGGACTTCGCATTGTGAGAAATTTGATAAAGGCTATTCCCCATTGAGAAATAACATGTTTCTTGAAAACACTTTTGTAAAAGGATTTTGGTGCAGTCATAGGGATGAAATCAATTAGTTTAGTCGCCTCTTTTGCAAGCCAATCAGAACGTTCATTGCCATAAATTTCTATATGACCTCGAACAAAAGAGAAGAAGACTTGTACACCTCTGCCTTGAAGGAAACTTAGGTTGTTTTGAGTTTTAACAATGAGTCGGTTTAAAGAAGTAATGCAATTTAAGACATATAAAGAAGAACGAGAAACACTGCAAATTAAGAAATTTGAGGAAAGGTTTTCGTTAGTGCGAATCCAATTGACAGCTTGGGCAATACATAGTAATTCCGCCTAAAAAACACTGCATTCGTCTCTTATTCTAAACTGGAGCACTTCAGTTTCAATATGGCCTTGGAAAACTATAAACGAAAGACCAACCTTACTGTTGATTTTACTGCCATCTATAAAGCACACCACAGGAATGTTGTCTTCAATATTTTTGTAGTAATTAACTAAATTAATAGGTGACCGTTCAGAAGAGCGAGGCATCTTAGAAACAGGCAAGCAGACGTCTTGGTTATTGGCGATACAGGTCTTCGTCGCAATCTTGAAATCCCTATTATGAACAATAAAGATGCCAATAGGAGGAAAACCCGAGATAGCGGAAACAGCTTCATAGGATATCGTAAGATACCCAGAAATAACTCGGAGGAGAAATCTTCTCTGTATTTTCCGTAAAAGCCGGTAATTTATTTTCTTTTTCAAAGAAGTGCCCCAGATTTGTGAACCATAACAAATAAAAGGAATAATACCTTGTTTGTAGATGAGAGATGTTACGTTGGACTTGAGTCTAAAAGTATTTCTGGCAACTCTATTAAGCCCCAAAAGAATCTTTTCGCCTTTTTCAGTTTAAGAAAAGAAATTCATGTAGCTTATTGGATGACACTATTTTTTGTTAATTAATTTTATTGATTAATAATTAATTATCAAGTCCAGACACTTCGCTATGGTTTCTAAATAAGAAATTGGAACATCCAGGTTTTTGTTTCATCGAAAACTTTGACGAGAACTTACGCCAACCTTAAAAAATGCATTTAGAAATTGATGAATGTGGTGGGAAGTATATTTCCATGGCCTTATAAAGAGTGAAAAGACAAAATAGAAAAGTAGAGTACAATGACAAAAGTAGAAATGACAATCATATGAAGCATGCGAAGAAATTTAGACTCATTCGGTGAGTTAACATAAACACACTTACCGTCAGCATCGAATTCTTGACGTTTTATCCTTTTCTGCAAATAAATTGAAAGGTTAAAATCAAGATGGACAAGAATGTTTAAAATCAAAAATAAATGTATAACTATTAGTACTGTTTACACCTGTTCCTCAGAAAATATTAGACATACTATTGACTCACTGTAGGCATGTTTAGTAAAACATGTAATATGTGTTATAAGTGTTATATTTTCTTTGGGGAGTTTTCATGAGAAAGTTTTGTTTTTTAGTTGTTTCTTTCGCAAATACTTCTTTTTCAAAGAAAAAAATCTGTGGGAAAAAAACACGAGAAACTTTTTTCTAGATTTGCCTATTTTGATAAGAAAAGTGGTGGCTTCAGTTTACATTGCATTGTCTCTCGAACACTTCAGTTCAATTAGATTTAATTACCGTTTTGAAGCTACACGGTGGATAATTTAGGACGAACCTCGCAATTTTGAACCGTCGTCAGATAACGAGGACGTCAACTCATCCGGCACCCTCCTTCCAAACTTCTTCACTACATCAACTCAAAACATGGATGCATAATAAAATTATTCTGAAAATCAGAAAACTGTATTTGACCCTTTGATGAATAAAATCTTTTAAGAAACGCTATAGAAATCAAATTTATAATGGAGTCAGGAATAGTTATTTGGTAAACACAGCGTCGCTTAGTCAAGATTCAGCTACACAATATATAGTAATATTTAAGTCATAACACAATCATATCAAGAAAAACTTTCTTTTTAATTGAAAAAATGTCAAATGTTTCATAATAATTTTGCACTCTTCAAACTCTTGAAAACTTCTTGATTACTGAGTGATCACAGATAAATCATTGAGTTTAATAATTTGTTTGATATCCAAACTTCGCTTTTTAAAGTTATAGTTTCATTTATTGTTCCAAATATTTTACAAAAAAAAATTCAATCTTTGTTCAAAAGGATTTAGGAAAATGGAATGAAATTCGCTTCTCTAATCCTGAAAATAGTCGATTAAGGCTGGCTTAAAGTCTGGTTAAAGTCAGAAAGAAATGTTTTGTCCTACAATAATATTTTGACATCCGTTGCCGCAACTCTGTATCCGAGGCCTGTATAATTTCTGCTTCTGTACATGCAACAACATTCAATGACTTAAATTTAGATTTTAAAGCTCCCATTTATGGTTTTGCTGTCTATTTACAGCAGTATTCATCTCAAATAACAAAAGACACTGACACTATTTTTAGAAACAATACACAAAAAAATATGCATACCAATAAATGTTGGTACGGCGAAATTGGAGAAGTATCTCTTGTCGCATACTGTTTATAGTTAGCTGGAAGCATCGTTAAATTGTGAAATATGCCAGCTTCGACTTTTGATGTGAGAAAATCCAAGCACCATAGATAAGAAACTAACAATACAAATAGTGACACATTGTTCTGCGTAATATGAAAGAAAGAGAAATTTTTTCCATAATTTCTCTCCCTCGTTGATGCTCGTCGCTGATTCATGAACATTTTCTTTACTTCAGGGACTCGGGGATACTTTTTCTGCAATTCTCATTCTTATAATGTACACCTGTAAAGAGAATGAAAGTGTTAGCAACTTATTTACTTCATCTTAATTTAATTTTTTATAACCTAAATAATTATTTCAAGTAGAAAAAAATCTAGCCCTTAATTAGCGATTAATTGTATAAGTCACGCATGGAAATTTATATATATTTAAAAATAGCTTTGTTACGCAGAAGTTACATTTTTTTTGCAAAACACATTGGTTTTCACCAAGGTTGGAAAATACTTTTAATAACTAAATACAGTACCAACGTTTTTGCAATACAATCATTAGAATAGCTGTTTAACAGAGAACATTAGGACATTGTGTAAAACAATTGAACAATCGGAACAGCAAACCAGATTTACCATATAAAGAATGCAAGACACTATCAGTGATTTCTAGCATTAAGATTTGACCTCTTGAAGAGCTAAGAATTCAGCAAAGAAAACAGCCATTATTATTTTTAATTCATGATCACTAATGAGAAAACGCCAAAATTAAGAAAATAATTGTATATCAGCTATCTAATTTGTAAATTGGGTATGTTAAAATAAAGCGTCACTTACTAAAATCACTAAAACTTTCTCTGTATTATTAGGCTTTTGCTGAGTTGAATACTTCTTAACTATTTCATCAGAACTTTTCGAGAATTACAGTTTATTGTTTTAGAATGAAACAGCAACAACAAAAATCCTGTCAGCAGGCCGGAAGTTGAAGGTACATTCCTTTTGTTCGGAGCTATAAGAAAAAGAAAACATCTCCTCCCTCTACCATTTTCATTTTTAATTTCCTAATGGTTGGAGTTATGAGGATGAAAGAGGGTAGAAGAGAATGCAACAAATGAGAACTTTCCAAGGAGGCGTCACTTGCTTAGGTTAAAAAGCAGTCGAATTTCAACCCCTAACTTCTAAGGGATTGTAGTATTGAAAAACATTTAATACAAAGGATGTTCGCTATGATGAGAAGATAATTTACCGAATTTGAATTGCCTTTCTATATCTAAAAATAATGGAGATGAAAATTTCAACCTCCATTGAGCTGGAAGGCCCATCTGCGAACTCGTCCGAGCCTTTCACCCTCCTTACAACATATCCCTTGCAGATTTAAATCCAGTCAAAATTACCTTAGTTATCGTGTTCACAAGATAACATGGACAAAATGTTATATATGTCACCGTGAAAGCGTATAATTCAGTTATTCTATAGAATAACTAGTTATTCTATAGATTAACTGATCAAGTCAGTTAAAGTGTAAAATAAATTATTTATTTCATACTTTACCTAGTTATTCTATGAAATAACTAGGTATTCTATAGAATAACTAATGAGAGGCCGTTAAAGTGTAAAATAAACATTCTGACATTAAAACAAGTCCGCTTTTTTATAACTTTTGATTGCATATCAGCCATAACCGATGGAAAATTAAAACCACTATAACAGTGTCATAAAACTGTAATGTCGCTTTCTTGCCATATTATTCTTATAGTTGGAAAGAGAGATTTACAGGAATACGTATTGAAAGGAAGTCAATGACAGTCGACCTTGGCGACTGTTTAGGCAACTTGGCGACAAATTTGGCGAATTTCGCGACAAAATGAAGGTTCAAGAATATACAGGAATTGTCTCGGTATCTCTATTAGAAACGAAGTTATGGACAAATTCCACTATAAAAGCAGATTCCTTACATTCAATGAGCTAGCGAAGCTACTAGGTTCCATCTCCCGCTGCTAGCGAAGCCGTAGGATGGTTTTAAAGTTAAAAAAATTTGCCCGGCGCCCACTTCAGATGCCGCAGGCATCGCGAGCACAATTTTTCCTACTTCATGTGAGTATTTAAAAAACGCAGATTCCTTACATTCAATGAGCTAGCGAAGCTACTAGGTTCCGGCTCCCGCTACTAGCGAAGCCGTAGGATGTTTTTAAAGTTAAATAAATTTGCCCGGCGCCCACTTCAGATGCTGAAAATACAAATAACCAATCTGACTAACAAACAGGCTGCATCATGTCGGCTATTTTACACTTTAACGATGCGTGGACCGTTATTCTATAGAATAACTAGGTATTCTATAGAATAACGGATTTCATCACTGTATTGTGCCTTATATATCAAATCTTAAGTATATATTATATATATATATATATATATATATATATATATATATATATATATATATATATATATATACTTAAGATTTGTCCACAGCCAAGCTGCTATATTAATTGTTGAAAACTCCATATATATGGATTGCCTTTTTCCAATACTTTTAATAACAACAGTTTTTTACATGTTGACATAAATGTTTAAATTTAATTTTTGTTCATGGTATCTATAGTATTTTCAATTCTTTAGATTTTGTTTTAGATTTGGCTGTATTGTTTAAATTATGAATCTAGGGATGGGAGAAATTGTGCTGAAATTTTCCTGAAGTTGTGTCATGAGAAACCTTTGCACTAGGTAGTTTTCCTATAAGGAATCTAAGGAATCTACGCAAAATAACATAACCTGTCCACCACTTCTAATTTCAACTGAACGACTACTGATTTATAAAGATTCCGTCAATCACTATTGTTTGGACGAAACGCCCTCCTGCACTGGATTAAATTATAAAGAGTACCGTCCATTTCAATACTTCCCTATTCGTGAAAAGAAAAATCAAATTGAACATCGAAATCGTAGTTTAGTATCAAACTATATAGTTATCACAAATTTCCTTGTTCAGCAGCCATGGAAACTTTAACAAAAAGCAATAAATGAATACGTAAATCACTTTTGGTTTCATTGTAACCTGTTATCAACGAAGATACAACACTTAACCCATAGTCTCTTGCTTTGCATTAGTATAGTTACGGACGTTAAATGACCTAAAATCCTTGAGGAAAGACTAATCAGGCTAAAGGAATAGTGTCATTCTTGTATAAGAAGAAAATTAGTGATTCGAGGAGTCAGGATTCCGTGTACGGAAAAACAGAAATGTCGGTTTAAATGCGATTCAAAACGCTCAATCACGAGTGGATTTTATCAATAATAATGTTTACAAATGTAGAGGAATCACAGTTTTTCGTTTTACTCTAGACTTTTTCTACATATAAACAAATTCATAATAATATTACATAGTCACAACAACATTTTATGCAAAAGAAGAAAGAAAATCTTTCGTAAAGCTTCTCAGCCACATCAACTTTTTTTTCTTCCAGTTTTGACCTTAATCTAAGATTGATGCGGGCTTTAACGTTTTGAAGAAGAAATTTTAACTGGAATTCTGTGTCAATCTTTTCATAGCCGAAAAAATGCAACAGTACATTACAAAGTTATTAATTTTTTTATTTTAATTAATAAGTCTAAAAGCGCAAAGAATGAATCCAAGTTTCTGTCTGTAATTGCAAGATGCATTTCTTTGAAAGCTATTAATTAGTTAAAGAAAGCTATTTTCAAAGACCCAGAGACCGAGTTACTGTTAAATAAACATCCAAATTTAGATTTGCTGTTACTAAGTAATCTATTGGTAAAATTCCTGATAAAAATGGAGCATAGTATGTATTTTTATCTCTTAAACTAGAATAACTTTTATATGGATTACATTTTTTTGTGTTAGTTACGGAAGATATACGGAAAGAGAAGCTAGTGTTTTTTTATTAAACAGTTAGAGCATGAAACCGCGCTGCATGAAACGTTGCTGCAAAAGAAGCTATTGGTCACTGGCTATTGAATTATTAATCAGACAAGAGCTGCCCATTACAACTGCAATAACATGGATAGGCGGTTAGGCTCATATTTAATGCAGTATAAATTTCAAAAATCTAGGACACAGGGGTTTCCCTCTTCATTTCCGGTCGCTTGCCTTTGTTTGAGGTTAATATGTAGAATCCAATGGAGTTGTTCCAACTATCACATTAATTTAATTTTTGCACGCTTATGAAATTTGTATTCAAAAAGGATTTGAATCTATGAGTTAATTACTTATCCAAGAGTGTAAAAATCACCGTTGGAAAAATATCTAGTTAAAATAGAACTATGTGTATGATATGATAAATGCATTTAAGCAGGGTTCTTTGATTTTCATTCTCACCAACTTTATAAAATTAGCTTCTCACATTTAGAAACTTATCATTTATTAGAAAAACTTCCAGATTTTTCTTAATTTAATTTATCTCAAAAATGTGGTATAATTTGAATACAAAATATCAATAAATTAAATCACTAATTATGATCAAAATATAAAAATATATTTACGAAAAACAATTGAAAACGAACTTTGATTTTCATTCTCACCAATTTTCTACAATTAGCTTCTCACATTCAGAAACATATCTTTTATTAGAAAGACTTCCACTGTTTTGATGATGTAATTTTGTTAATTTTTCTTAAAAACATGGAATAAGTTGAATACAAAATATCAATAAATTAAATCACTATTTATGATCAAAATATAAAAAATAATTACGAAAAACAATTAAAAACGAATAAAGTACATTTTCTTTGAGTGACAAAGTAATTGTGATGAAAATTAAACTAATTGAATTTCATATTTAATATTTGACGTTTAAAGATGAATAAAATTGACTTCCAGTTAATTTTTAAGAATTAGATTTTCGAGAACAATAGAAAAATTATTTATTATATTTGTAACACATTTACCGCATCCTCGTGATGATATTCATTCAAAATCAAAACTTATTGGAGTAGAGCAAAATCTTTTAGTGCTATTAAATACAATTAATTTCTGATACCAAATTGATCACAAGTAACATTTAAGCAATTTACGACAAAATGCTTTGATTCTCTGTGTCCTGTACTCCTTCATCTTATTTTATTTCAAAAAGAAATTATTATGTGTCAATTAATAGTATTATCATTCATTACGTTTTATTTTCCTTAAAATTATAGAATATTCTTCAACTTATATCAAACTGAATAGACAAGACTTACTGAAAATTAAGTTTTTTACTACAGATTATTGCACAACAAATGATAGTAGTTAAATAATGTAGTCTTATGATAGGTACCTTAAAAAAATGTCCATTTTGCCCAATGGATAAAGCGCCACTGTTTCCATTAGCTGTTAAGCTTCATTAACACATTTTAAAAGTCACACATATCGAATATATAACAACACATACACTGGTGTGTAAAAATTAAGGACTGTTTCGTAAAACGCGAGAAATTTGCAATTTATACAAAAAGTATGGTTTGAAATCAATTGTGGAGCATACAATCGAGTATCGTACACGTTTTACACTGGAGATTCAGTCACGAGGGCATTTAGGGGACCAACCAAAAATTGATGAAGACGAAAAGAGATTTCGGCTCACCCTGTTCCACAAAATGCTGATAAAGATCTGCAAATTTTATCAATGATTATGCTTAATATGCTCATTGCTTACATGGAATTTCGTAAAAATAGCATGGATATTGGGGTAAGATATAAAGGTTTCTTTAAAAAATCCCAAATTTTCCTCGATGTTTTTTGCTTATAACATGCAAGGTTTTCATTCAAATTATACGAAACTTACAGAACGTTCGACAATACATAAGAATGAATCCTCCGCTAATGTGTACTAACTAAGGAAGACAAGTAAGATATATTGCACTTCAGAAAAAATATTTAAAACTATGCATTTTTTTGGTTATAAATATATATTTAAAAATGATCATATAAGCAGTTTTATGATGATAAATCTTCAAAACTAGATGCATTATCCTCAGTTTAATGTCTTATATTCAGATGACCAGTAGCTTTTAAGCACGCACTCTGTTTGTTGAATTACGGGACATTATTTTCAAAAGCTTATAAAGCTATGAGATTAAAATGCCATTATATCAATATATCATTTAAAAAATCGTGTACTGCCTAGCTGTACAGAAGATTTTTAACACAAAGGAATATATTTTGACTTGCCATCTGGATATACCATATATATATATACGTCATGCAGATTTTCAGTACGTTTCCCCTGGGTATGTTGGAATATTTAATCACACAGCAACCAACTTTAGAGGCATCCTTTTAATTTACCAGTTTCCCTGTAGATGGTGTCTACGACCTTATTGTGAGAAAAGAAAAATAGCTCTGCTTTGTTTCCAGAATTAATGATATTTTCTTTTACAACCTCAGTTTTGCGAGCATACATATTTTAAAAACACATATTTTTGTGTTTTGCATTCCCTTATAGCAAACGACCTACTGTTATTCAAAGTTGTACGTGCGTGTGTATCCTTTCTGTCACTGTCAGACCATTTCATATTTTAGAGATTGCAAAGGATTATTGGAAGGGTCATTTTATTGCAACATGCAGGAATGTTTCATCCAGTGTAATCCCTCGCATAAGAGACTAATAACCATTTGCGTTTTAGATGCATAAGAATCCATTTGAATTTGGTTATACTGGATAGTTCATTAATGCATTATTGAAAAAAGAAATCAAGGCGATGAACTTATTAGCTAGGCAGAAATCTGTGAGGAAATTAAAAAATAAAGTGTTTTCTTTGAAGATGGTTGGAAATAAACCTGAAATAAAAATGGAGACAGTTCACCATATTTCACAAAAAATTAAATATAGCAATTGTACTCAACTTAAAACTCTTCTTTTGTAATTAGATCGTCTCTATATTTAACTTCTTTTAGCTAATTAACTTCACGTAAGTAAAATGCTCATAGGAAAGGTTTTTCAGATTGAAGAGATTCTGATCATTATTCCATTTTCCCCTACAGCAATATCGAAAGCCATCTTACAAGTGTCTTCCAACGTTACTCAATAATAGCACAACTTCCGTTAACTCAAGGAATTCATATTTAAAATAATGTACACCAGCTTCACTTCTAAGATATTTTTCAATTGCATAGTTTATGTCATTATTTAGATGGAAACATTGCGTAGATAGAGGCTTGTAGCTCCTTTAAAATCTATCTTTGAAAGCATTAAATATTTAATATCATCTTATAAGACTGGGGAAATTATTTTTATAAAAATGGGGGAGGGAGGGAGATAAGCTTATTTTGATAATTTTCTGAAATATGATTATAAATAAACATCTCTTGGAAAAATATTCCTGTTTTGTATATATGACAGATAAATTACCTTTAAGATTATAAAACTTATTAAATATTATTTTAAATCGTATTATTAATATTTTGAGTTGTGCCAATTAATATTGCTAAAGGCGGTCTTTGAATTTGTTTAAAACCTTTAGTTGTTCTTTGATGAGGTTTTTCGCGCCTCGAAATAAACGGAATTTTCTTCAAATCGTTGATATCTATTCTTTGATAAATTGAAAGATATCTGTTGTATTAAAGCATGATTAAAAATCAACTTTCACATGCTTGTCCAATCCAGAATAACATTTCTAAAGTCCAAATTAAACCTCCATTCATACAAAATATAATTCAACCAATATTTTTAGTCTGAATAGTCATGAATTTTTTATCAGTAACGACTTCTTTATTCGTTAACTTGAATAAACACAGACAGGAAGCATAAAGATAATAATTTGTCGATTTATTTTGCCGATACTATATCTAAATATAAATACATTAAAATGATAATGATTTTAAATATAAAAACAACGAAAGAGAGTGATACAATGAGTTTGGGATGATTGCCCTACGCAGTGTGTTAGATTTTTTTCTGTTGAGGTTGTTTTCAGTAGGGTACGCAATGACTTCATGACACTGATTCGAGTAAAAAGCAAATGAAACACCTGAAAACAGTAACATACGAATATTCATGACTAATCCAAAATATGAATACTTACTCCTAGACACTTCATCAGCTATTTTGCACTATCTTATGTTTTGTGAAAAATATAGCAATCAAATGAATTTTATTTCTTTTAAAGATATCCTAATAATCTCAGATTTTAAAAAGTACTGTGTTTTGAAAAGTTCTGACGTATATTTGAAAGCCAGGCACTGCAGATCTCTGAAATAATGAAATTTTCATCTTACTAATATATTTGAATTCTGATTTTAACGCCTACTTTTGTTCTTACATTATCAGAAACAATTCCTAAGAAAGCTACTAAAATGGAGAATTTTTCTATAAAGAAAATTTCCATGTTAAACAATAAATAAAATTTATTGGGAATTTTAGGAATTACATATCCTCTTGAGACCTCGCGCCCATTTTAATGGACATATTTGTGTTTTATTTACAAAGAAGTTGCTTTCCATTCAAAGCCCTTAAATCCCGCTGTCCAATGCTTTTGATAGTCTCGTACTGCATCTATTAATAATATATAATTAATTACATCAATTAATTATACATAATTAATTATATTAGTTCATTATATTAATTAATATATGATTAATAAATTAATTATCCCAGTTTCTTATTCGCGGCGACAATGTCGCAGAACGGCAAAGGTTTTCTGCAGAAAGATTTTCAATTTTGGAAACAAATTATATTTTTGGGAGAATTAACATATTAACGCAAAAGCGCCGAGATCGTTCTCCTTTTCTGCAGACGTTGAATCACTTTCAAACATTCTGGATCATATAAAAGGGAAAGAGCGAAGTTGACCTTTCAGTTTGTGTGTATGTGCATATATATATATATGTATTTTATTTAAATATTAAATAAAGCTGGATTTGTTAAATTAAATATTTTACTTTATTTATGAATTACTTTTAGATTTGTCCATTGGTAAATTCTTACTTCGCAGAGCATTCTTACAGAAAGATTTTCATATTAATGAATCTTGTCGCTGAAAGCATAATAATTTTCTGCCACAGGGTTAATTATATATAGTATTATATAATGTAATCAAGAGTATTAATATCGATTTTTATAAAAATTCGTTGGAAATTATACCTTTGGGTCTCAAGTGGTTATAGGGAATTTTATTCAAATGCTTCGGTGAATTGCTCAAGTCGTAATCTACGATGGCTTTTTATTCTTACATGATGAGCTTTAAATCTACATTTAGTAGCAAAACTTGCGAATAAATGCAAATACACTTGCAACGAAGAGAATTCTATTTATATAAAACACTATAACAGATTTCTTTGTTCTGTATTGCCAGACGCAATACAGGCAGGCGATTTCTACGTTGCCGGACGCAAGATAGTTAAATTATCGAAGAGGAGAAGGATTATATCTAAAATTCGAAAAGCCGCTTTCTATTCCGGAAAAAATAATCTGAATATTATTAGAAAATTTTTTAAGCAGCCATGAAGCTTGATATAATATCTTAGATCTGCATTTTGAAAACAATTAGCTCTCAATAATGCGTCTGCCAGACAGATGAAACCAGAGAGTTTTTTCACGGAGGAAAATTTGTTGGTTGCATCCCAGTTTTTGGGAGATTAGTGAATCTCCCCCTAAAGCCAGACATAAAATTAATATGTAACAGCAGGTAACCTATTAAACCACAAAGCGTATAAGATCCATACTACGCAAAAAGATTACGCAAATGATTCATCATGTGGTACCTAAATTATTCACTTCTGTAGGTGCTAGTCTTTCGGCTAATGCTACAGTAACTGCTTTGATTGTACTTCTTTCTCATAATCGATGATAAATAGTACTACTCTCTTTCGCATTTTTTCATTACTTGAGCAATAGCAATCAAAAGGTGAAAATATTCTCGTAATAAGGGATTTTTCGTACTAAATAATATATAAGAACATCATATCAGACTTTGCGTTGGAAATATCTTGAAATCATTGAAAAAACTGAAAAAACAATAAACTTATTGATGAAAATCATTTGTTTGAAAATATACAGATTTCTTGATGATTATATTAAGGAGACGCAATGAAAATATAGAAATGGAACAAAATCTGTGAAAATTTGAGCAAAAGGAAAAAAATCATCTTTATTTTATCAGTAGAACTGACACTGTAAAAAATTCTTTAATTTTATAACATTATACTTGATTCTCAATTATACTGAGACACTTTTTTGTTTAGTATATTTGTTTGTTTTCTTTCGTATGAATAAATTAAAGATGTTAAACAGTACAATGGCAAATTTTCTGAAAGAAAAAGAATCCAAATTCTTTCTGAATTACAGCTTCTTGCACTTTTAAGGGGTAATTAACTTATACTTTAATTGATCAGTTTCTTATATCACTTGATTCTTTGTGATTACGAAAAATTTCTTAATGAGTTTTTCTCCAATTATTGACACCAGAGATGTATTAGATGTTATGCAGAAAATATTACGCAACATAAAAGCAATTTCCTAGAGATGTCATTATAATCTTTCACACAGAGTAAAATATAAAAAAAATTGGTTACACGAACATAAACTGTTGCGTAAGTCAGAGGTTGAGAGACTGAATTAAGGTTTACAGTCTTTCCCTTTATTCGTCCATGGAATCTTCATACCACTTGCTGAAATACGTGTGCCAGTGAAATACTCATTTCTAAGAAATTTATTTCTTACATTTTACATCACAATTCAAAAGACTCAAATGCTTTTTAATATCAATTTGTATATTAAAACATATTATTTTCTCCGCTATCCCATGGAACATTTGGAACAACAGTTTCTTACAGCATGATATAAGAAACTGTCCCTTATATTCATCATACCACTTGCTGAAATACGTCTGCCAGTGGGAATACTCATTTCTAAGAAATTTGTTTCTTGCATTTTACGTCATAGTTCAGAAGTGTTTAGTGCTTTTTTATTATCAACCTGCGTATTAAAACAGATAATTTCCACCGGTACCCCACAGAACATTTGGAACAACAGTTTCTTACAACCTTATGTCAAAAATAGCACAATTCATGGGAGAGTATTTACGTGATTTTGATAAGCGACATTTTCAAAATCAAATGTAATTTTGATCCGTAAGTTTCATCAAAAGCTTAAAAACTAGTCTCATCATTTGATTGACACAATGTGAAAAGTAGATTTTGGGCTCAGTGCACAGAAAAAAAGTTGAAATCTGCTATAAGCACTTTGATATCACCACTTCAGATGAAAGTAAGCGTGAATCAAGCAGTGAAAAGTAATAGCCTAATCGTTCTTTATCTGAAATAGATTGTGAAATGGCACATTCTGTAGTATCTTGGAAAATAATTGAAAGGTAAAGAGTGTTGAAAGATAACGAATGCTGAGTTCGATAGCTCTACGGCAATTTATAGTAGCAACTGAATAATATCGAAAATACTTTGCTCTAAAAACTGGATAGATTCCAAACATCTGCTCTACTTCCAAATGTTTTCTTTTCTTTTTTAAATTCATGACATCTGCAAGCGTGCATTTGTTTTCCGTCCTTCAAATTATAGATATCGTATCTGTCTGTGACTCATAACCAATCCAGCAACACAAATAGAATGAATTGTGTTTCCTCACTTTTTTCATTGTGCTTAAAATGTGTTTCATTACATTTTGGAAATTATAAAATGCTCCAGAAAATTTGAAAAGAAACACAACGGCATCTAATTGAATTAGAAAGCTTTGAGATACTCAATATTTTGCTTCTGTAGAGAAAAATGACAATTCAAAATAATACCATCAAAATTAGAAAATTAAAGATAATCAAAATATAGCTCTCACGCACTAAAACGCTACCAGCAATCATCATACAACATGTAATGAAATAATACATAGAAAGAAACGAAATCATTGTAAAAGAAATGCATGTGTAATGTGACCATAAGTCCCGTTTTGAACGGGATAGTCCCGTTTTCGAGTAGACTGTCCTGTTGTCCCCAAGCACAGCTTCGGGACGCCAAAATGTCCCGTTTTCTGAAAGAGAGCAAATCACGATAACAATTTTTTAAAAAAAAGACCTCGAAAAAAATCCGACTATAATGTCTAGTAACGGGGCATGGGCTATATGTGTCATAAATTACATATTCAAGTCAGTCAGAAACCACATTACATCGTTAATTCACTCCCGCTAGATGTTTACTCATCAGCACTCTAAAGAAGAACAATTTCGCATGGCCTCCATCTTTCTCTACTTTAGTCCAGAACAAAACTTGTTTTGCATCATTTTGTGAATTTATCGACAGCATTTTTCCCCACATTATATAAACTTTTATGTGTTTTGATGGCATTTACATTTTTTTCCTTATAACTTTTGTTTATTTATTTTTATTTTTCAATTTTTGAAATTCATTTCTTTTCTCTCAATTATTTTTGGATCAGAACCTTTTGTTTTGTTAATTGTTCGAAATTTGTGTGTTTTATATGTTGTGTGATAGTTTGCGTATTTGTGTGCTTTTATTTGATTTTTAAGTACTTTAAATATTTTTTTCATTTTTCCCACCTTGTACTCCATTTCTCGTTATTATTCATTTCTTGTTGTGTATATGTGACCAGTTATATTGCATCTATATCTTTTTTTTAAAAAAAATTATTATGTTTCGGTACCTTTTCTCCTTGTTTATTCACTTCATTACTTAATACCATTCATGTGTTCGTATGGATGTGACCAATTTATTATATATTTGTTTCTTTTTTTTCTCTTCCCCTTTTTCTGTTTGAAATTTGCATTTGTTTCATTTAATTTGAAGCTTCCTTCAACCCTTTTTTTTAGTTTTTTACTTACTTCTGTAAGCCTTGTGTTGTACTTGTTGGTGCATAAGGAGTTATTTCTCAAGAGATTGCAAAAAAAAGTGAGAGTGAAACACAAGGAATGTTTCAAACGGAAGTAGTCGGCTAGAATTGTTCTAACAGTTTCCCACCCATCATTTTAATCATGCGAACTTTCGTACATTTTTGAATATATTCTGTCTTCCGAAACTTTTCTTTTATGAATAAATTGTATACGAGCGAAAAAACACAAATGTAATTCGCGGTTCTTAAAGTAACGTTAATTACCAAAGTAAATTTTAAGAAATACTTTTCTAAATCAATACCAAATATACTAAAGTAAAAATTAGTTCTTCAAAAAAATACAAAATCAGATAAATTATTTATTTTCTCGTATTCTTTTCATTAATGAATAAAAACTGAAAAAAATATGCATTTTCTTGAATGCACATACTATTACCGAAAAGCTAGTAGATGTCCCGCTTTGAGGGAAAAAATAAATGGTCACTTTATGTATGTGTGATGACATGTTTTGTTTGATGGTGAAACTTAATAATTCACTTAATGCTGATTTTTATCATCAACATTCAAAACTACACTAAAAGTAGATCAAAGGATTTTTTGAATGACATTAAAATGACTAATATGCGTTTATCATTCCACGCCTAACCAAATATTACATTAAGGAGAATAATGCCACTTCATAAGAAATATTCTATTGTTCCCCATATGATAAATATAAAATTCAGTATTATGATGAAATCAGTATCGTTATTTCTGATGATGCCATTTCTCAATAAAATATTTAAATGTTGCATAACTCATAATCAATTATGAAGTTCAAATTATCTAACTATCGAGTGTAAAGAACATAAACTCAAAAGAAAAAAAAACTGAAAATTTGACCAATCTTCGATTAACACGTTCTGTCAGCTCATAATAAAGTACCTATTTATAGTGAAAGCTATGGACGAGTTTTCTGGTTTGTTTACATGCCTGTAATACGTATTTCCAGTGTAATGCTAAGTCAATGGATCTTCAAAACGGAAGTCCAATATACAAGCCGATAAAGTCAAGGTTTTTACTGCAAGCAAACAAACCAGAAAACTAGTCCATTAGTACTTCTGTCTTTCGAGCTATTTATATGATTACATTTTCATCGAATTAAAAGCATTTGCAAATCTAACTTTATTTCAGAAAAGCTGATTATATTTCAAACTTTGAATTGATGATTTCGAATAAAAATTTCTTTTAAATAATGGTAAATCATTCTTTTTTGACAATTCTATAAGAAGGTTAGTACGTTAAGAACGTTACTGCAAAACGTACGTCATTACGAAAATTTCTTGTATTTCGAAAGGGTCAAAAACTGCTTCATTCTTTCTTTTTTTCATTTTAAACTCATGATCTGATAAATAAAATTACATTTATGCATGTCTTAAAACAATTTAAACATAATCAGGATTTTTTTTCTTGATGCTGTTTAGCTGTCAGCTAGCAGAATAAAAAAAATTAGTTGGAGAACAATCGCAGCTTTCAAGTGATTTTAAAACGGTTTGAATTAATTAGAATATTTTCTCACAATTTGATTTTTTAAAAACTTTAGATTTAATTACATTTTCGCACGCTTTTATTCAACTCGAATTGTTTCATGTTAGTAAAAATGGAATTTCGTCGATTGTTTGCTCACTTCTTCACTCACTTCGGAGTTTTGTAAGAATGTGTGTTAAAATATTAAAATACAATATTTTAATATTTTCAGAACTTTATTATTAATTTAACGTTTAATTTTAACTAAATATTAGTTTTTTATGAGAGGTTCCATCTGGTAAAAAATTTGAGAAAAATATATTAAAAACTAAAAAGTAGAAAATAAAAAAAGTTTTTTAACACACGCTTTTATAGTGTATTAAACAGAGAAAATATTTTTATCAAAAACATGGACGTGAAAATAAAATCGGAAAAGCGTGAAGCGTTGAAAACAATACATCAAAGAAATTAAGCCATAATGAATGTCATTAAAAAGAAGATTCATGAACATTCCTGAAAATTGAAATTTATTATTAATGTGATTAAAATTTCAATTTGCTTAAGGTATTTCTATCACTGCTTCACGCTTTTACGATTTCGTTTTGAAGTCCACATTTTTTATTAAAAGAATTTTCTACTTTTTAGTACATTGATAAAAGCGTATTCTTAAAAACCTTTTTTATTTTTATTATTTCATGATAAAATTTCAAGAATTATTTTGAAACAAATTATAAAACTTTTATTCTGTTTTTATAGACTAGTGTTCTGGCATAGAGGTAACTTCATTTAGCATCACGGCATGTACATATTTCGCATCTTACTTAAAAGCAGGACAGTACTGAATTTGTTCAAACAGTTTATGTCATGTTAAGAATCAAATTGAAAATAAGATCGGAAAAGAGAAATATATGAAAGTTATTCTTATTTCAATATTCGTTACTTTTAAATTAATTGATATTAAAGCAATATGGCACTCAATGAGATTTCACAATATGCCTTTCTGTAATTGCACAAATGTCTATAAATTTTCATTAAGAATTTATAAAAATGCAAAAAATATTTTATATACTTATAAATGAGAAAAATTATAAGTTCATGAAAATTAAGTATTCCTTATCGAATATTTTGAGATATAGATGCTAAATAAGCATTTACGGGTCATTCTCACGAAAAGGTGCTTTTTACAGTCCCGGAGTGATAAAAATTAGAAAGTGCAACAAATGTCCTAATACTTTTGTTCATATGTGTAATTTAAGTTTTAAGAAAGCTACTCAATACGTTTCTACTAAAATAGTCTTACTATTTAACTCTCATTTTTCAATGAATATAAGAAAAAAGTCCCCTTCTTGGACGTCCCTACACATGAAATTCAAAATAATATTAACGACACTCAAGCAATTTTTTTAAAAAATTGAATTTTTTTCAGTATTAACTAGTTTCAAGTCTCTAATTAAGGCTAAACTAACATCTTTTTAAATTATTTTTAGGTAGTAATTAATTTTTACACTTTGTCCCCAGTCAAATAAGTCTCCCTTCGTGGACAAAGAAAATAAATAAATAAAAAATATATATCATAAATGGCAGCTCATGGGAAACCATCATGAAAGAGTTTAGAAGAGAGGCAGACAATTTGTTCTTCAAGGAAAAATTCTCGTTCTATTACGAATTTATTTAATATATTCCAATTTATTAGTTCCATTTAGAGCTTGGTAAAGTTTTCAGCGTCCACTCCGTGGACATCATAAATAAGTTAAGAAAAATCTAATTTATAATTAAAATACAAATTTTGATAGGTTTAGTATCAAATTTAATAAAAATAAGTGTACCACTTTAGCCTCCTAAAACCCAAAGCACTTAAAAATTCAAAACTTAGTTTTTGTCTCCTCCGTGGACACGGCATCTCCACAGAGAGGATGGCTTTGTCAAAGAAAGAGACAAAATCTCAAAACTCCTGATACAGTTAGATAAATTAAAATGATATCAATTAAAAATTCTTAAAAAATTAAATTAATTATTATAAAAATTAAAATAAAATTGTAATTATATTCTCGAAAAGAATTAAGGTAATCAATTCATATAGAATTTTTATAATATTAAAGCTTCAATATTGTATAAAAACATTTTAATAGCTAAATTTATTTTTAGAAAAAATGGGAATATCAAACAATAAAAAGACAAAGCAGTCAGATGCTAAAATTCAGAAGAGAAGAGAGTAGAAAAACTTAATACGAGACTTACTAGATTGTTTATTAATAAATAAATATATGATATTCCTTACTCTAGTATATAATTGATTGCTTTCCTGCAAAATGTTGACTTTCATTGATTTGAAACTGTTTGTAAATATTTAACTAATGCACAGTCAGTGCCATTAGTTAAAAAGTGCTACTTATTTCAAAAATTTTAAGTTTTCTTGCACTGGTTTTTAATAACTAATTTAATTTTTTAATTATAAGAAATAAACCTGTTCCGAATCTGCCCAATAATTAGTCAATTATGCTTTCGTTTAAAATGTAAAATTCCGTTGACTATCATGTCTCCTCGTAGACAGGTCAAAAATTAAAAAAAAATAATAAATAAAAAAAGATAGCGAGAAATAAAAGAGAAAACTTGACCGCTAATATAAGGTTATTTATTAAGCTTAAATGGTAACATCCATGCAATTTTTAAGATTTTTTACATACTTTTGTAAAATAATTTTTTTAGCTATTTGTACCTTTTTCATGAGAATGACCATTATATGACATGAAAAAGAAAATGTTTGGGTTAAAGTCCATAAAATTCTGTGCAGCACGACAAGAAAAAAACTGATAAGCGCTAAATTTAGTTAAGAGTAGAAATAAGCTTCTGAACTCGTAGAAAATAGTTTAACGTAGGAAGTGATAACTGAAGAATTTTTTAAGTAGATAGTTAATGAAACGATAAGAGTTCTGTAGGGAAAAATTTTCTGCATTTTGGGCAGTTTCTTAAAACTAAACATAAAAAATGAAATTCATTATTAAAAGTTCATTGAGTAAGTCTTATTTATTTTTATAAAATACCGACAATCAATCTTAATTTATTTCTGAATTAGACTAAATCCCCTCAAAAATATTTAAATAATAAGTTTCTTATAAATAATTTCAGATGATTTCAATAACTTTCGTAATGATGAAAAGTTTTATCAACAATAGGCACTTGAACTTAATAAAATAGAAATTAAGAGATCTTTTCAGTTTGCGAATAAAAAGAAAGAGAAGAGAAGAACATATAAAGTACCTTTCATTTCTGAAGGGAAACTGGTTGAAAAATTAAATGATTTCGTAGAAGTTGTTATTTTATATGAAAGGTATATACAGCAGTTCCCAAACTTATGAAATGAAAACATCTTTCCATAACAAAGTTACAATTAAAACATCCTTATTTAGATTTGAAACACTCACCTTAAACTGTACGAGTTACACGTTTTGCTGCGATCTTGCTTGTTGAATCTTCCCGCAAATTTAGCTATTGAAAATTATCTTATTTATCAGTACCATATAAAAATCAAATTCTAAACGCTTCACACAATTATTGTAATACGCAATTTAAATATTTGTTAACTACTCATGAGACGGGTAGTATAAATTAATAATTGTATAAAGACTAAATTTTCAGACTTGTTGAAGACTTGAAGTCACAGTGTTCTTATCAAGAAACTGACGAGAAGGCTGGTGGCGAAATTATGGGAAGAAATTTGTATGGTCAGTGGTCAGTGGGATCCATTTAAGTGGCCCGATCGAGCATCAGTTACCATAACAACACTAGTCATGGACCGTTGGTTTGGAGGCGTGGAGGTGTGCCTGCGAATGATATTTCACGTTCATGATGTGAATCTTTCCCACTCTTTATTGGGTTACCATAAACGCTTTCATTGCTTTCACGAAAATCGAAACACAGTCACAGGTTATAATACGGAAAATTAAATTGTTTGCTTCCCGTTCAAATAATAAAAGATGTGACAATTTGGGTATCCTTTTCGTGATAAATGAAATGGATTCTGGGACACGAGATAAAGATCTTTTATGATTTTGTTAATATTTGCATGAATTTGTTTGTGAGCATAGACGTAAATTTGAAAGGTTAATTTTACAATGCCGCAAACAAAATGTTGAGTTACAAAGAACTAGGAAAGCTCATGTTTGATGCTTTACTCAGACAAAATATCAGCCGTGTCATTTAGTTTTAAGAGAACGTGGTTAATAAAAGAATTAATAATTTGATACCTCGATCTTTCTAACGGTAATATTAAATAGTATCAATTAAATAAATCTTTATAAGTTCTTACCGTATTCGTAACTATACAACAGTCTAGATTTTAAAATAATACTACAAAAGAATCAAACCTTATATTTAAAAAAAATATTGATTACTTTTCATAATTTTAGAAAATTCATAACGAAATCACCTCTGTCTGGAGCCAAGTCGTCCGATGTACATGAATGATGATCGCTGTTACAGCTCGGATACTGAGGTCGGAGTCCTAACAGCCATCACAGAGCACGGCCCAACCCTCTCGAAGGAGGTACGCATCGTCATCGGCAGAGGGAGGACCCCATCCATTATTATACTACGTCCAGGAGCGAGAGCCCATAATTTTAGGAAAAACAGAACTCGCATCGTACCAAATCAAAAAATTCAATAAACAATGCGTGTTGTGTTTTCAGCATCAGTTTTTTCTACTTTTCAAAAACCGATTAATAATTTTATTCGAATCTATAATTCTGTCGCAGTATTTTAGTTTCCAAAAATATTAATAATTCAGTTAATATATCTAAAGAACTTCTCAGAACTACAATTTGGAATTTGTCCCTAAGTTTTAATTAGAGTATTAGTCCGGAAGAAAGTTTTCTAATTACGAAAAGTTTGGATTTCTTCTGTTTGCAATAATTAGTTTCGCGTTCAGGATTGCATTAGAACCGATAGAATATTCATTTAGATGTCCCCTCCAAAGGTTTTCCACTTTCCATGTGGAAGTAAATTTAAACAATAAAATTAAGATGAACTTCTTAGACTGAAACGCTTTTTAAGATTTCATAAGTGTTTTTTTTCTCAAATGTCACAACTAAATATTATTTGCTTTAGATTCAAACTAAATTTATGTGGCTCTGAACGAAGTGGTTTTCAGTGATATAAAATTCTTAAACAGCTTCTGTGCAGCAGACTTATGATAAATTTTCAAGTGAACAATTAGTGCTCATTTTAAATACGTCGGTTACCGCAAACTATATATTTTAACAACCGCAAAAGTAATTAATCCATAAAAGACAATAAGAAAAGTTAAATTGTTCTTGTTCGAATCCATTTCTATGGTAACTTAATAAAAGTATGCAAGTCTTCAAACATTTTTATCATGAGCACATGTACCAATAAGATTGCATAACAACAAGAGCAAATCGACAGCAATGAAATCATTGCCAGAAAGCATACAAATAACGCAATTCCAACTTACAAAAGTATCACTATATTTCTGTAAACAGTGTGGTCAATATCAATGTACAGGGTGTCCGAATCAAATGTCCCTAATTTGAACAGGCAATTAAAAAAAATCTATTAGCGGTACATTAGCGATAATTGGTAAAATTGGCTGTTGAATTCTTAGATCTTGGAGACAATTTTTATTTGTCGCGTATATATGAAAACTGAGGCTGTATGCGTACAAAATGCAGATTGTACAGAAACTGCCGCAGCGTGTTGCATTTGCTGTGGAGATGTTATCTCGCATCGAAAATGAACACGATTTTCAAAACAACATCATTTTTTTCAGATGAAGCAATGTGTGGTGTGCTCTTTCACGTGATGCAGTCATAGGCCCAATTTTTCTTTGCTGAGACTTCTGTAACGGCAAACATTTACCTGGACATGTTGCAAATTTACGCAATACCCCAAATGCAGCATTTATAGCCCACTGTTATCTTCCAACAAGATGCTGGGGCACGGATGTTCGAGCATTTTGTTGGAACTGGACTTCCGGCTGGATATCCTCAGGGCTACTAAGAGAGCACACTTGGAAGTGCACTGATTTTTTAATAAAAACTTTGTGAGTACTGTTTTCTAATTTCACATTTTTCTTATGCATTTTAACTTTCTATTAAGTATAGCGACCTCCACAAATTGGGGACATTTGATTCGGACACCTGTATTATGTAAGATCTCAATTTATGGAAGTTTTATAAAAGATAAATTATTATGGCATGGAGGCCTCAGAATTTTGATATCGGAACATGACACATTTTTTTGCTTGTTGCTGTAGGGATTACGTATAGGAAGTGATGTGCGGATGAATGAATGATCAACCTCCGTCCCACCACATATCGTCTCTGATTCATTAACGCCATAGAAGAGAAAAGATTTCTTGTGCTATTTATAACACTACTTCATAAGCGTAATGAAATAAAATACCAGTAGCTACAAAAGAGGAGTCAGAGCAGCTTATTGCAGAACACGGCTTGTCAAAACTCTTTGAGTATTCATTTGCAGACCGGATCTTGCCATGCTTACTGCATACAAGTAGTGAAAACGCATTAAACAAGAGCAAAAGTGTTGATGTCGGACATTGAACGACTTTAAAACTACGACTTGTTTCACAAATCAAGATTCCTGGTCCTTCACTTCGATGGCTGCTGACAAAGCGCTTTCTAATAGACCATGAAATACCAAAATGTTTTGTTAAGTGAAAACTGACCGACTTCAGTGATACAATACTACTAACAGTGTTTTCTCGGGATTGCCATTGCCATTTCATGCTGCATCAAAACGCTCGATAATTTCTAAGTTTATTATTCTATATTCAATCATATATCTGTATTTACCATTTATGGCAACTATAAATGGGGACAATCTGGTGCCTTCAGAGATGAATTTCTGTTTTACGCAAACTTTCTTGAAATGAACCCATTCCAGTATTTAATTCTCGTATGGAAAATGCTTTACGCATGTATAGCAGTTAAACTTATACGCATGTTTATAAATAAGACATACTTATTGTTCAAAATTTTATGATGAGTAATAATGAAAAAAATTGTTCGACATTCCAATGAATGCTAAATAATAATTCAGAAAGGTTGATACTTTGCTTTCATTTTGAGTATAAAAAAGAAAATACTATGACCATTCAATAAAATCGCTTAAGCTCACTAAGCAACTGGGATTTATAAAATTTGTATCTCTTTTTAGAAGACAGTTGATTGAAAACGGCTGCAAGGAACCGCGGTGGCCAAGTGGTAATGTGTCAGATATGGAGCGGGAGGGTTTCTAGGCTCGAAACCCGATTACACCAAAGATCCGTCGTGTATTGGGCTTGTTTCACACTAAATCATAAGTAGGGGATCAATCGTCCTCTCGTTGATATGGTGCAGAAGTCTCGAGAAGGGGTTCCAGCTCAGGTGTCGTCCTAGTCATCTGACCGCGGCTTAAAATTACGAGGTCCATCCCAAAATATTCCTGGTGTTGCTTCAAAATGAGACGTTAATATAGCTAAACTGAAAAAGGCTGCATGTTTTAAAGAAATTTTTTGGCGTAATACAAATTCCTTACCGGTATTTTGAGTGATTTCAAAGCTAACAAAACTATTTTAGATACTCTTTCCATGTAGGTTATAGTTAAATATCACTCGCAAATTTTTTAAACGCATTGAGAATTGCTTAATTATGCCTAGAAGTCAGAAAAAAAGTTCTATGACACTATTCTTTTATAATTCAGGGGATTCCATGTTATTTAATAAGAAGATGTAAAGAGTCATGTTTATATTATTTTTGCATAGCTTTTAGAATGATGATCGATTTAATGCATCTTTCAAAAACCACTTTAAAAACTTTCTATAGATTTTAAAAATTGTCTCCTTTTAAATTAATATATATCATAGAAAGAGTGACATAAAACTTATTTTTCTAATATTAAGTTAAATACTCTGAAATCTCGCCGAGTTATTTTTGAAATTCATTGGTTGGTCTGGAATTAGTGACAAAAACGTAATAAAGAATACTGTACTGCTTCTACGTTATTTAAGGAAAAATCCATGAAGAAAAAACTTAATCTCTTTCTATTAGACAGTAACTTTCAAAAAGTCCACATAATTTTTTTTTGTCCAAAATTTATGTCTATCCTGAGGTGATGTGATTAAAAACAACTCAAAGCAATAAAAAAGAAAGGAAGTCAGCGTTTCCGCAAGTGAATCTCATGGGAAAAACCTATAATGCTCCTAAGTTTCCTGAACGCTTTGGAAAGTCCAGAAAAATTATTAGAAATTTATTTCTAGACAGGTAACACACTCTCTGGGGAATGCAAATCCATCTATTTGGCTGATAGCCGAGAGATGGATAAGTAAATGAAACGCTTTTAACCCATTTGCCGACTGATTGTTGATCACATCTGAAACATCATCATTAATGGCCAAGCGGGGAGGCTGGCAGTTTAGATGATACCCTGGGGATGGAGCTTCATGCCAATTGGGATGCACAAACAGGGCGTTTGGATGAACGGCGCTGGGGTGATCAGGGAAAAAACTCACTATTCCGTTTTGGTATTGCTTAACAAATAATTACCGTTTTCCTTTTATTCTAGAGATAGGCTCTTCTAATCTTGCATTACTTTCCTCTTGGGAGTTTTAAGTGTTTTTGCCCAAACGAATCCGGAAGAAAAAATGATTATTAAGTTCTGAGGGTAATGGAAGTACCAATAATCACCATGGCCAATAGGATTTTTGATTATTAATTTAAACTTTGATTTTAATAAATTGTTATCTCAAGGGAAATAAAAGGTGAAATCTCTATGAGTGTTTTCAAAATTAATAGGCTTGTAGTTTAATTTTTAATATCCCGTGAATATCATAGTCATTCTCTTTTTATAGTTATATCGTAATATTAGCAGTGTTTGACTAGAGTATTTTAAATGGAGTAATAGTTGCTTATGTTGTACTATACGTTCCCATTATGTCTACATTTCCCCAATGAATTTAATTGTATTTTGCAAAACATTAGCAAAAGTATAATTTTGATATAAATATCAGCATGATATTGCTCGTAATAATGTGCAACGAAAGAGAAATGGATTTCTTAAGCGATATTGTCCCACTTATTTGACTCGTATAAGAAAATCAGAAAAGTCTCCATGAGTCATTCTTACAGTAGACTTGTATATTTTCGCTGTAGGTAGCATAAAAGCTAAGTTTTTAAAAATAATACAAGTCAAAAGTATGATCACATTTCATATATTTCACAATGTTTTTAATTCCGAAATAAGTGACTAAAGAGGGTTTTTTTTACTTCAGAGACAATACAAATGTTTTCTTCTATGCCATGGATATACCTCAAATCGTAAGTCGTTTTTGAGGATAAAATTATACTTGTGAATGTGGGTGAAGCATAGCACCACAAAACGAAAATTTTTGAAAAAGGCAGCATCGTCAAAGCTAGAGTACATAACTGGTACCGAAAATTCGGTAAGAACAGCATGGTGTCAAAGACGAACTCCCTACGTGACATCCTTCCATCATGGATGATAAAACAGATGATACAGTGGCAGCCACAAACGTTTAACCAATCCAGATAGTTATAATAATAAGATCTAATTCGAACATATTTTTTACTTGGAAGCAGTATGTTATATACAGAGCATCCGAAAGGTACCTTTACAGTTTAAAAAAATCATTACAAATAAACTAACAAAGATATACACTTCCAAATTTTTTTATTCAATAAATAAAGTACCAAAGTTTATTTTAAATAAAATGAGCACTGAATGGCGTCAGGTCATTGATATTACCACAATTGTACAACACAATTGCATCACAATTGTACTACACGAAACTTACTTAAATAAGTATACAAAACAATTCCTTACAAAAAGAAAATTAAAAAAAAGCATAGAATTAAATAAAAGAAATATTGAAAACAAACAACAAAATTCACACATAAAATGATAAAATGAAATAGATAATAAGAAGTAAAATAATAATAATAATCAAGAAAGAGAAAATAAATAAAAAATCATCATACTGAATTCTATCAAAAATTGGATACCAAAATTTCAAGATAAAAAAATCAACATTTTAAAAAGTATACAAGAATATAAGGCACAAAATACCTAAAAGAAAGGGAATGAAAATATATACAAATGAATTAATAGAGAAAAAAATAAAAAATAAAAAAATGGAGAGGATAAAAGAATCATTCGGGGAAAAGGAAACCAAAGATATTAAAAGCAAAAATTATTATAATAATATTGAGCAAAACGAGTTTACATCATGTGTATAAATTTTAAAAAGAGCAGAATGACATTATTTATATTTAAAAGTGTGAGCAAATTCTGCAAAGGATAAGAAAGAATATTTAGCGTTAATTAACCAAGTTTTCGCTTTCAAATTTTCTTGCAATTCTGAACATGCAGGCACCGAAAAATAATATGCTCCAAGTTTTGAATATTGTCCTGTTTCTTTCATCATTTCTTCACAGCAGGAAATGGTACAAGTTGTTTCATGGTTTATCGAATTTCAATCTTTGATCCAGCCACAGCGTAAATTTGGAGAGTATACAAGCGAAATCCGCCTTCAAGTCCAATACATAAACTCGTGGCCCACCAAACATAAGAGTACGCAACAAAATTTTTAATAAAAATTTTCATTACTTAGTTTTTAAAACTCCTAATTATGGATCAGTATTAATATAGAACCCAGGAGTGGCGCTAGTGTCTCCCCGACGGGGGGGGCGCCATCTACCCGCCGGGGGGGGGGTACGGTCTCCCCGACATGGAGGCGCGACTTGCTGCACGGGGCGAGGAGTGTAATGAAATTGGTCTCAAATTTTCGCCAAATCTTTATTTATCTACTAGTTGAATACCCCTTTGCGTGAACTTGATACACAAATTTTTCCCGGTGGAGGGGGGGGGGCATAGCCCCCGTCCCTCTGGCGCAACCCCTGAACGAATCACAACATTCGCCAATGACTAATTACTAGTTGTGTTACATCGACGCACCGACTTCCCCCCTTTAACAGCGAATATTTTAGGAGCCGATAATAAAATAATACCTATCACCTTTTGGAAGAAAAATTTTCTTTGCTTTCTTTGATTTTCTCCGCAGGTATAGAATCAGAATCTATCTAACCATAAGCAAACGGAACTAATCGAGATACAATGCTGCTCAGATTTGAAGGCAAAATTAAGTGGGGAAATTAAGTTGGGAAAACCTGAATTTTACAAATATTTGCTATACAAGTTTGAAAATATTCGAAAAATGGCATTTGGAATTACTTCTATATTTGAAAGTAGAAATTGGTGCGAACAATTATTTTCACGTTTGAAAGGGAATTTGTCTCCTGTAAGATCCAAAATTACTGACATTATTTTTGGATCAGTTTTGAGAGTAGCCACTGCTGCCGAGATAGGAAAGAGTCTAGCAGAGAAGAGATGCAAAGTGTCAGGAAGATGTTCTCGTTCTTTTTTCGTACCCTATTCACAAAATAAACCTGCGGTGTTTTTTTTAGCCCACGTAAACTTAGATCTCGTTTCTTTGGCCCTTGATAGCATTTCAATTTGACACCCCTGACATAAATAAACCGAATCACAGAGGCCATCCAGACTGTATATTCTCTAATGCTTCTATAGAACCTGGTTGGAAATCTCTGTCCGACTCGATGAAAACCTGAATAGTGGTGTGCACATTGAATATTCGAAACATTAAAAAAAATCTGATAATTTCTTTATTGATTACAAAAAAACCCCTTAAAGTGTCAAGATACTTCTCGGACTCCCTGTGCTTTGAATTGTTTAAATTCTCAACAAAAATACAACTATCAAAGTTACTACTTCACTAGGCTTCCGCTTAATAAATTCGAATTTATTGGTTGGATATTATTGATACAGAAAATGAAAAGACTTTCTTAAAGCTCAAAGAATAGAAATACAAACACTACGTTGAATTCAATACTTTCACTATGTAATGTCCAATCCCCTCTCCAGAAAAAGAAAAAGAATGATTCTATGCATGAAATGACATGGATTGTGTTTAGAATTGCATTAATGAATAACATTTCAGTTTTATCTTCATATTATGTTTGAAGTTGATGTGTGGTTAATGCATTGTTGTATATAAGTAACCCTCTTGAAATTTGAAGCATTTCTTCAGACGACAAAAATGCTATTTCACAATTTCTTTAGCGAAAATCTTTCATATCTCTTTTGTGTTTGCTTGAAGTTTTAACTTTATCTCTTTCATATCTACTCGAATTTTCCGTTCTAGAAGGGATTTTAAGAGCTAGAGCCTCCAGAGTTTATCTTCAGAAAAGATAAATGGTGGTTATTTGTTTTTCTTTTGAGACGAAAGAATTAGCTTACACTACACTGAAAAAAGGAATAGGCTTAAAATAATACATCAGAAGATGGAATGGACAAAATGGATTCGTAAGACTATATGATCACAAACTGACAACATAAGTAACCGATAACTAGCAATCATAACTGTAAAATTGTGCAATTTTTTCAATTATTTACATCGCAGCTTTCAAATTCCACAAATTTCAAAAGTTTTAGTTGCAGTTATGTTATCTACATTTTTTCAAAGATGAAACCAAGAATTATCTTGGAAAAATAGATATCGGTTAAAGGTTCACTTTTGTAAATAAAAGTATTCTAAAATATGAAAACTGTTTAATTTTGATAAAAAAAATTTTATACGAGTTTTCTATGAGTATGAGGATCCAACTTTCCTTGTCCTTTTAAATACGCTATCCTTTCAATGTATTTTGGAATTTTCAATAACCGATGTCAAAATTCCGTTTATGTTATTTGTGTGTACTTATCTATTTTAAGAGTGAAATTTATTATTGTTTCTTGTATTAACAAAATGCATCCTTACTTTAGTTTCACTAATTTTTTTCATGTATTCGCGCCGCTAATCTATGGTTCTTTCGTGTCCCCTGAGAGGTTGAATGGAAGAAACTATGGAAGTGAAACTGGAAGTTCCAAAGAGCTCAAGCAAAGTCGATATCCAAGTACAACAATTCGATACAAGGCACGCTGCTTCATAAAATAAAAGCTAAAACTAAGCAATCCTGGTTGCGAAAGCGTGTTTGTAGCTCTCTTGGCGTCAGTCTCATCGTCGAAGTGATTTTCAGGCAAGTTCTGCAGTTCATGAATGCTGTCGGTGACGGCTTTCTAACAATAAGAAGACGAAGAAGCCATTATCAACAGCTCACTGAGTTTGAACGAGGTCGTGTAGTAGGGCTACGAGAAGGTGGATTTTCTTTCCGCGATATTGCAGAAAGACTTGGCAGGAATGTATCCACTGTGCATGATTGTTGGCAGCAATGGTCAAGGGAAGATACTGCCTCAAGAAGACCGGATTCCGGGCGGCCACGTGGCACTACTGAGAGGGAGGACCGCCGTGTTCGGCGTATGGCTGTGGCGCATCGTAGTGCGTCTGCCGCAGAAATTCGAGCTGCAGTCGGCACCACAGTGACACAACGAACTGTTACAAATCGGTTACTTCAAGGACAGCTCCGAGCCAGACGCCCTATAGCGTGCATTCCACTGACTCCAAACCACTGCCGTTTGCGACGTGAGTGGTGTCAAGCTAGAGCTCATTAGAGGACGGAGTGGAGATCTGTTGTGTCTTCTGAGGAAAGACGGTTCTGCCTTGGTGCCAGTGATGGCCGTGTGTTGGTTAGAAGGAGGCCAGGTGAGCGCCTGCAACAAACCTGTCTGTGGTCTAGACACATGGGACCTACACCTGGAGTTATGGTCTGGGGAGCAATTTTCTATGACAGCAGGAGCACTCTCGTGGTTATCCCACGCAAATGACTGCAAATTTGTACGTCAGTCTGGTGATTCAACCTGTTGTGCTGCCATTCATGAACAGCATTCAAGGGTGTGTTTTCTAACAGGATAACGCTCGCCCTCATATCGCTGTTGTAACCCAACATCCTCTACAGAGTGTCGACATGTTGCCTTGGCCTGCTTGATCACCAGATCTTTCTCCAATCGAGCACGTATGGGACATCATTGGATACCAACTCCAGCGGCATCCACAAACAGCATTAATCATCCCTGTACTTACCAACCAAGTGCAACAGCCATGGAACTCCATCTCTCAAACTGACATCCGGCACCTGTACGACACAATGCATGCAAACGTGCATGCATTGTGAATTCAAAATTTTGGCGGTTACACTGGTGCTTGCATTCAAAATTCTGGCGGTTACACTGGTTATTAATGTACCAGCATTTCACATTCGAAATGGCTCTTCTCGCGCTTACATTAACCTGTGATCTTGAAACTTTAATCAATTCAATATGTTACCTAGACAAATGTATTGCCGAAATTTCATTACTCTGTAATAATTTTTCCTTAGTGTTGGGATTTTTTTCCGTCAATGTAAGAGAAAAGACATTATATTTCATCACAGCTGATCCTATCGTGTTAAAATACTATTTTTATACATAAATTTGAGTGTTTTGAATTTAAAATGTTTCGAAATGAATTTATGTTGAAGGTGCATAACATATAAATTAATCTTTAATTTTCTCATTAACATCCTTTCTAATCTTCAACTATTGAATATACAATTTTGAAAATGCTAGGTACTAGCGTTTTGGCTCAGTAATAATAATAACTAATTTCTAGAATTGAAAAGCAGATTAACATGAAAATACTGAGAGGAATATCTAAGAATTCGGCCCTGACTCTCAACAGAGGTTATTCTTTTAAAAAACCATTAGAATACAAATTGTGATTACTTGTTTGGATCATTCTTAATAAGCACGCCATTCATTGCATCAATCTTTCATTCTTCTTATTTAGTTATTCCAGAATCTATCAGCATATATTATTTGAAAGAATTTTGAAGAACAAACCAATAATTCCCATGATAATTAAGAACTCTATTGGAAAAAATTGTTTTAAACTTCATTTGAAACAGGTTATTGGTGAAAACTAGTCCTCTAATAAAAGAAATGTTCCAAACTTCCTTTATGAGGTTTTCTTTTGTAATGAACATCCGTTAACACGCGAGAGTTCACCTTCACATTTGAAAAAAATTAAATGGCATTTTTAGGTCACAAAAAGGTATTCAAAATGTGAATAAGCTGTAGATGATGTGTTTATTGATGCTAGTAACCGGTTCATCAGTTTACGTTACATAAGTGATGCAGTCCTATGTATGCAAAATATTTTCAATATTCGTATAAAGGAATATGGTGATACAAAAAAAGTGTTTTTTTTATCAATTAATAGCATTGCATTTTTATTATTTAATTCACATAGAAAATCTTATTATTACCATATTTAAACAGACATTTTTCTTGCAAAATGCAATATTAATACTTAGATCTTGTAATTACTTCTGAAGTTTATTACTGTAAATGTGAACATAAAAGCAAGCATGAATATGACCCATGCCTTGTATCTGAAACTTTCTTTCTATGTCGCATACTTTCTCCCGACACAATAGCCTTTTTAATTAAGTTATGTGCTATGCTATTGCATAAATTTTTCTGAAGACTATGAAGATTCACAGTGATTTTAATTCCCGTTATTAATCCCAGAAAAGCAATTAGTGATGCGTAATTTTGAAATGACCAAATGCAGTGTACGTGCAGTGAATCTAACCCTGTATACACACCATAAATTCACTTTTCAAGAAAGTTGTTGCATATATCGAATGTAATCAAAGCATAATCCAAATATAAATTTTAGCTACTCGCTTTTGGCAAACACATTTCTATTTTATTGGTAAGATTTGAACAATTGCTTGATAACAACAATTTTCTATGAAACAAAGAAAAGAGTGAAAAAAACATAGCGATATATGGCAATACTATCTTAACAGGCTCCGCTTAAGTCAATTACAGTATTGCATATGATACTGCTGAGAAGATTAATTCAGGAAATCTGTTAAGATGACCAAGTCAAAGTGGTGTCAAAATTAAATTTTAAAAACATTTCATAAAAACTTCTGTGAAGGTTGGATAAAAAAAAAGTGCATTAAAAAAAGTACCATTAAAAAAGTGAAGGGGACTATTCATATTTTCAATTGCAGTTCAATTTTCAGTTTTATTTTTAATTACAATCTAAATAAGAAATATAATTCGAAGGAAATAAGCGTTTCGCATTCTTTCATCTTCCCATTGTTACTTTAAAGGAAGAAATTCCTTGTTTATATTTTTGTAAATTTATTATAAAACATATGACCATGAACGTAAAAAGTATATGTAACGACTACATAATACTTATATACAACATACATAATAATAACATAATACCTATATACAACATACATAATACTAACATAATACATAATACTAACATACTACTCAATTTCTCCTTGCCTGCGAAAGCCGTTAAATGCTTTAAGAATAATTTGGTTTTGTAGGATATGTTACCCAAATATTTAATAGCTGATTTCCCGGATAAATGATAATTTACTCCCTCATCAAGTGCATCTCAGTTTTCTAATAAAATCTTTTACAAGTCCTGAATAAGCTTTTGAAATACGCTTGAAATAAGTTTTTTTATCGGGAACATTATATATCGGCTGATTTAGAAGAAGTATAAACTTTCATCCTTGATGCGGTACTTTATACTAGAATGAAGGTTATACTTCTTGTTATGTGCTTTTATTCTATAAAGTATCAAATTATTCTTATATGTATTATCTCTACTAATAAATAAAGGAGAATGTGTGTGTGTCTATGTCTTGGCGCTCTACAGGGCAGACCGCTGGACTTAGAACTACGAAATTTCGCACATTCTTTGGGGGATGGGAATGTGAACCTCGGAGCCGCTTTTTTGAAATTTTAATTAATTAAAAAATAAGCGAAATTTTGTAGTTTTCCTTGATACCTTTCGAAAATATTACAGCACAAAAATCATTTTTACACCATTTGAAGGCGCAAAAAATTATCTTTTCAATGACATTAATTAAGTTGCCGTAAAATGTTTTCTTTAATTTTAATAACTTTTTAAAAAATATTTTTTGGCATAATTTACAACAATACTTTTCATTGTTGTAACGTAATTCAAACCGTTTTCATTGTTTAAATAAATATTTATTTGCATGTTTCTTTTTCATTGCTGAAACCTAAGGTAATATCTTAATGTTTAAGGATATGTTTAAATCAGCATAATTTCATACAGCTAAGATGCTGCTGGACGTAAAATGTGCCGCGACGTTTTAAAGTTAAAATCAAATGCATATTTTGTAAGAGGAATAAGAGAGTGAGGTTGATGCCGACAACGGGCAATTGTATGCTACATGACACAGACAGTTACTCGCCTCCATTAGGGACGTTCATGCAGACAATGAACAGAATAGGTGCAAGGCTGTTGAAAGAACCTGTTAAATATATATCAAAATTTGAAATTTAAAATGACTTTGTTAAGGGAACCATGAATATCAATTTATACATGAGAGATTCAGTTGCAATTATATTCCCGGCGAACAAGCTGGTCGCCGAAGTCGGCTAGTATTGAATAAATAACACAGAAAGTAAAATGCATCTATTCAAAACTAGACTTGTTACGCTTACATAAGGTAAACTGGAAAGAAATTTGTTAGAAAATTGTATCTAATTGTTCATCTATGAAATCGTTTCGGAAATTAGTTTTTAATAAAGTAAATTATTCATACTCTGTAAGATCCTATAATTATTGCAGTTGTTGAGAAATTTGTGAAATCATTCACTGGATGTTTATTAAAGAATATTTAGATGCTGTATAAAATATGCTTGTTTTGCTTTTAAATGTGCTGCTTTGGTGAAAGTAAACAACTTTAAGTAATCTTCAAATGCTGCCCTTAATACACGCTTAAATTACTGTTTATCATTATGTTGTCGCACAATGAATAAAAGTAAGAAAGCATAACATCTTGCTGAAGAACGCATCACATTTTAATTACAGTGGTTGCATATCTTCCCTTTCCTTTTTATCAACATAAATAAACTCGCATCAACTACTTATTAACATTAAACATAATTTTTTCAGTCTTCATTTAAGAACGGTCTAATTTTTACACCTAGTCAAAGCTAAGTTAAAAAGTCACCTTGTGGTGAGGTCAGGCACCAGCGGAAATATTTTCATTTTGATTATGCTGACCAAGTCAGACCCTCAAGTTTTGTCTATATTTTTTTTCAAAATCACTGCATAAATATTCAGATATATAATATCTTTCTTGCAAAGATATCGTTGATAAATTAAATTTCATTGCATATTCTATTAACATATGAAAAGATTATAAATTAAAAACTGGTGAATAAGGAGCAGACTTGGCATGCTTAATTCATCTGGTTAAACCCAGATACGGTGTGTTTAGTTTTACGGCTGTTCTAGTTTGTGTTTCTGTTACCGAAAGGACCTAATTTCCCTTCTAACTGTTTTTACATTTTGATATTTGTGAGCTTTATCCCTTATCGCCATGTTTGCTTAAAGATTCAGATTCGTCTTTCTTTTCACTTCTTACTTAGTAAATTTAATAAGTTTGGGCTTAACGTTATCTAGGGCGTTTCCTCTCATTTAAAAAACACGTATTTTTCAATTAAGACGGAACTTTTTCATTTTTATTTATTTGCGATTAATTCTTATTTGCTTTGCACTGTCTATATCCTCATTTCAGTTCCTAAAATAAAAGTAAATGATGGCGATGTTGTTTTTTCACACATTGTTTACTTCGTGTATTTCAAGATTTACACTAAGAGCTCGTTTTAATATGACCACATCATAGGTTTGAGCAATTAGATATAAGTCGCGCTATTAAAGAAGAAGATTGGTAAAAAAAATTGGTGTAGGGGAAAGTCGGGTAAGACGACGAAGAGTGTAAGATGACGAATTGGATTTTTCTCGAAAATTACCCTAGATGAAATCCCCGACTCTGCTTTATTAGAGACCTATAGCGACCAGCTACCCGTGTCACACCAAAAGATTCCACATCGATATTAGTATGATTCACAATACGCGGTAATGTGTTTTTGAGTTGTTCCTATGCAACATTTGGTTGTTGCTTGGTAAAGGATAGCGTTCACGGAGTAAATATTTTTGTTTTATATATGTGATATTCGTAAAGAGCTAATCAAAACGTATTCAATGATGTATTATTTTAGTTTTTTCTGATGAGCTGATAGCCTTCAATGTTTTTTTTAAATAAAAAGGTGAAGTCGGGTAAGATAACGAACTGGGTGGAGGGTAAGTCGTCGTGCGACCTGACTGCCACTTGCCCTTCATGCACCTCACTGGCACTCCAGTGAAAAATGAGCTTCTCATTAAAAAAGGAGAAAGAGGAAAAAGGAGATAAACAAAAACTGTGAGAAATGCAAAAGGTTGAACTTAATAAGACTAAACGCAACAGACCTGCTAAAAATTCTACAAAAAAGAAGAAAGTAGCTAAAAGACACCTCGACTTCTAATTATCTGAATCTGAAGACTCAGCTCATTCATTTGAATTACCTTATGGTGACGTTGATGACAATCTGGACCCAAAGGATCTCGATAATGAAGAATTCATCATTTGCAGTGAGCAACGAAAAACGGAATTTCCAATGTTTTATGTGCAAACTCTGGCCTCATTCCACCTGTACTGGCTGGGACGAAATCCAAGCCCATGGTGATGCAATTTTTGTAATTTATATCATTTGTTAAGGTTTGAGTCTAAAATTTCGATTGATAATATTTCATTTGTTTTATGCTGTTACTTTAGTCCGATTATGTTTGATTTCTGTTATGTGCAATTTGTTATGATCAAGATGTGATCTCAACAGTTTTAAGTAGTTTTTTGATAGCCTATGATGTTGAATTAAATTGCTGTCTCAGTTCGTCGTCTTACCCGCACAGTCAGGTAAGACGACGAAAATGACTTTCGGGGTCTCAAATTTGAAAATAAAAATTAAAAAATATATCATTTTAAAGTAAAGAGTTGCAAGAAGATTTTGCCGAAAGAGTAATCCTTCTACAACGATTATTGAGGTCAGGAAAATTCCCCAAAGCTTAAGGTCGCCATCTTACCCGATTTTCCCCTAATATGCGTTTGGGATAATCTTCGGATTTGATAACTTTGAAGGATTTGAGTAAAAGGCAAAATTTTAAATGCAAAATGACCATGGACTTTGAAATCATGGTGCTACTATCATATTGTTTTCTTTTGTGAAATATTCGCGAAATGTTGTTATAAATATGTATGTAAATTGGTGCCAATTGGATCTGATGTTATTGATTTCATTGATTGAAAGGATATTTTCCAAGTTTCTAAAATCAAAGAGAAAAGTAATTAAGAACTAAATCCATTCACCAAATCATAAAATTAAGGATCCTATCCAACGATTTTTGAGTTATTTTATTCGCCACAAAGTTCAATGATTTAATGATAAATGTATAATAACGTTAAACTTGAAGAGGGAAAAAAACCTCACGTTTGCACAAAAGTACAGTACGCGGACAGCCAAATTATAGATTTACATTGCTTCATGCAGGCATTAAGGTTATATTAAGCAAATGGCAAGACGAAAACTGGGTGGACACAGTTTGAAAGTAATTTTAAATGCAATCTGCAGTGCTCCAATTCTAACTGAAGGTTATTTACATATCGAATTTTACACAACAATTTTATGCAAAAGTACTTTTATCTTCTAAGCTCTTATTGCACTATGTATGAGTGAAAAAGATATTGAGCTTCATAATTTTAATTATTTACTGTCTACAATTCAAGAAAGTTGAAGATCTCTGTCATTTTAAATATCTGCCTTCTAGATTCAAGAAAGTTGAAGGTCCTTATTTTAGTTTGCAGAAAGGAACATAAATTGAACTTTATGTTATATGTACACAAGTGGTTAGTTTAAAGCCTGCGTGTTAATTGTGTTTCTATTACTTCTCATATTTTCAAGGTCTGAAAAATTTATCGCTTGAAGTAGCCTTTATTAAATTGTATGCATCAGTTTTTTGCAACCAGTGGCGAATCCAGTATTCGGATCTTGGGGGGGGAGGGGCGCTGAGGTCATAAACATTTTGTATCGTAGTGACGAATGTCAAACCTCATGGCTTATGTAAACCAAATCACTTTAACTTTACAGACTTTCCTCACCTTACAATAAGAATCATAAAGAACACTATAACACTTCCGATCATTTAATAAAAAGATACAATGAAATAACTAGCCAAAAAATGTTTTCGACCTCGTCAACGCTACAAGTGGAATGACTAGAAAAGTAGGAAAATTTTCGAGCCTGTCAAGCCAGAAAGTAATGTTGTCACGATTTTATTATTTTTTAAAAATGAAAATTAAGAACAAGCAGTTGTAGTGATTTTAAATAAAATCAAGAATTTTGGTTTAGCTCGGGGGGGGGGGTGCAGCCCGATAGCCCCCATGGATTCGCCACTGCTTTCAATAAATGTCATTTGTCTATATTTTATGTAATGGAGGTGGTGTAATTATAAAGTAGATTCTTTATCATAGATCGAATGTGTATCTTATCTGTTATCGTTGGATTCTTCGAGTGAGCCTCTGGAAAAATATCGGGAATTTCAGCTCATTCCCTTCTAAAATCGGTGTAACTAAGAATTCCATAGAAGTATATTCTAGTGCTGAAACCGTAGTAGAAAGGAAACAAATGCCGATTTCTCCCATTTGTGTAGGCAACAATCGACCGGATCTCACTAATTATTACATCAATTTAGGCGACTTTTCAGCCAAAAGACAAAGAGGGAAAATTTCGCAGCCCTGCCGAACGAACAGCAGTGCTGTTACAGGATATATAGACAGGAAATACTGGCAGAAATATTCACAAAATCATTCCAAAAATTCTTAACAATCCTACTTTTTGGCATCGCGATGAAATTCTATTTACAACAGGACATGGGCCTTTTTCCACTTATCTAAACCGATTCCGTCTGCGATCAGAGGACAAATGTGGATGCGGCGAGCAAGGAAGTCCCATTCACTACGCCATAGAATGCCCACTGACCAGCTCTTTTCACCTCAAGAAACCAGCACCGACATATGACGACCTCTTCTGGCAACGAGTCATGACATCAACACTCTCTCGAGCGAAAATAAGGAATTTAATGGACTTTATTGAAAAGAACGAAGTTATTTTATCTTCTACCTCCTAATTGAAATTTCATAGCGAATTCTTTATGAACATAACTGGAAAGACATTTCACTTTTGTTTTATCATCTTTTTAACTCCTAGCATTTTCTTTAGCTTTTATATTTTTCTATTTCAATTCATTTTAGGCATGTTGAAATTCAAAATTATGCTTGCTCTGTTAACATCTGCTTTTCAAATTTTATTATTCAAATTTTAAGTTTGTAATTTCTTTTTTTTTGGGGGGGGGTTCAATAAAGCTTCAGGCATACCTATTCAACCTACAGGGAGCCGCCAGCTCCGAGTTCGGGGGTATCCGTGGTGATAAAGTGCTGTTACTGATAAAAGATTGATAAATTAAAAAAATTTTGATTGCGTCATCTTTTTCAAAATTATAATTTCAGCTAGATTTTGTGTTCTAATTATAGTCAGCTCATTCATATATTTTTCTTTCTTTATTATTCTTTGTACTATGCTATACTCTTCTTTATTTTCTGTAGCGATATATAATATAATTTGTAATTTTTTATAATTAAAAACTGTAAAACATGCTTGTTAAAATATCTAAGGGTTTCTTTTTAATAAAATTTCACGCATACCCATTCATTCGATAGGGAGTCGTTCTGGCTCCGAGTTCTGGGGTATGCTGTGGTGTTAAAGTGCTGTAATTGAGTCCTTGGAAAGAGGTCCTAATGATAGCGCAGCCCATAAAGCGAGCCTTCCGCTGCTCTTTTGTTGGTCTACCTTTTAAAAAATACCTCTAATTCCGCCGAAGATTGACCTAACCGTTTAGGGTATAGCTGTCTTATTAAAGCAAATGTATAAATATTTCACATGGTAATAAACATTAGCATATGACGAAACAGTACTGACTTAGCACCGGAACGGTACTTAGTCGGAAATGCGTTTTACCATCATTTTGAGGACAGCACATACGACATGATACCTGCCCTTCATCCAAACATCCATTTATAAGACTCGTCTTTAATCGCAACTAGTTGACCTTACTGATTCAAGTACACAAATCTATGTAGTAATGGTAAACTCAGCATTGCTTCATACGATGATGCAACTAAACAGTAGAGGAGTTTACGCCCATCTCAGGTCTCTGCAATGATGCATTCTTTATTAAATATCGTTCTTGAAGGTATAGAAGCTAAAATTTTAGTAATTAAATCAAATTTAACTCAGCAGGTTTGATGCAATGTTTTGAAGAAATTAATACAGTGGGTTAGAAATAACGCCAGAAGGTACTCGATGACTCCGTATGTCCAGTTTAAAAATGGTCCTCTCCTACTTGATGTTAAACCTAGACCGAATTAGGAAATTGAAGCGAGGGCTATAAAAATGCATGTCGGGGCAATGGCGAACATTTATCGATGTACTAATAAAACATACATGAGGATTACAAAAGAATTGCGGGATAAAAGCCTAGCTTCCCAACAGAAACGTGACTAACAGCCGGCGAACGTGACATTTATACAGATTGATTCGGCGATTGTCGAACATTTTGTCAGTATTCGCATGGCCTACTTTTGTTGCTGGCAAATAATCTCTTTTATTGAGCAAAATATTGCGGCAAAGATTGTATTAGAAGGAAAGTTCTGGGAATGAAACCGTAATAGCCAATTTTTTGCTTTGCAAAAATGGTGTCTTCCAATCTTCTGTTTATTTTAGTGACTCTTAAAGATGCAGTTATGAATTCCTCTTTTCCACTCTCTTGTTAAGAAATACCGGAATTTTGTCTTGTTTCTTCTTCTTATTTTTAACGGACTTTCAAAGGATGAAGTTAATTATTCAAAGCTTTTTAGAGAAGCTGTTTTATTAGATTAAATTACACACTAAAATATTACACAAGTAAGAACATTTACTTGCTGTAATTATTTTATTAGTGTTCCTTTCAAAAATTCTACGATTTATGGATTTATCTAAAAATTATATATATTTTCTTATGTCTTAATAACAGTACAGTGAATGCTGCGTGGAGTTTTAAGTAATGAAGCCCGACTTATTCTATAATGTGATTTTATTTATTTGGGATTTGGTTTATTAATTAATATTATTTTATTTTTCGGAGAACGCTTTTTCGGAGACCCTATAATTATATACTTATGTTTAGAAACCACTTGTTTAATTCTTCTGATTTTTCTTTGACATGTATATCGTAATAGCACTTGATTATCTGCTATTTGAAAGCACGTAAATGAATAATGAATAGCCATTTTATTACTACTTTTCCGAAAAACCTGTATACTTGCTTAATTTCATGCTTTGTACAAGTTGCTAAAGACTGTGAGAAATGTAATTGCATTAAACAAACAGACTTTGCCTTTAACCCCTGTTTATGCCATACATTGTTGATGTCTAATTAATGCATAATGTTTGCATTGTTTTGCTTAAGAAATTACTGCTCTTATTTTGCAGTTTATATCGCTTTATCTTTTAATTGTCACTACATGTAATAGATTGTTATTTAATTATTAAGGTACGAACTGTATTGTAATGACATAATCATATCTTGTTGCAGACAGAGCTGCGTTCATTTATTTTATTTCTTAAAACAAGATAAAATGAAATGTCATTCATGCCATTATCAAACGTAGATGAAAGTTATATTTCGAATGAAAGAAATTCAGTACACTAGAATACTCTGTCAGTTTTTTCTTCTGTTTCCAACGTGTCTTCAATTGTTTCTCTTAAAAATAATTAACTCTGTATTAGAGTTAATGTAGTTTTCAACTATTTCATTAATCTATACTTTTAAACTTGAAACTAAAATAACACAGGTAATAGAAATACATAAATTCGATAAGTTTATATCACAGCACCTCACACTACACACTAAATATATCATAACACTAAAATTGTACCTGACACTAGAAAAAAATGGTATATTAATTCGTTAGAATTACATTCTAAAAATTTCAGCATAATTAAACCTAAAGAAAGTAAATAAATTAAGTAACGGAGTTTTTCCAAAAATATGGGGAAGTACTCCTAATTTTAGCTGTGGATAGATGACGGGGATACTTCAGCTGAAGCCCGCTTTCCAAACTTCCTTACCTCGTCAAAAGGAGGACATTCAATCAACACTGAATTAACGTAAGTCGTACTCGCATACACGGCGGATCTTCAGCGGAATACCTCGCAATGCTCTAATCGCGAATTTGAGACTCTTTCATTAAAGTAGTGGTTTGCAATGTGGCCCCTCGGCGCCCTGGAAAACCTCGACTTCCTAACAGAGGCTCCGTGAGATAATTATTACACTTTTATTTATATTTTTAATTCAGTTTCATAGGTCACAACATCAAGATTAGCTGGTAAGAACTAATAGTTGAAGTTAAGTTTTGGTTTAATCTTAAGTTTAAGGCGCGCAGTCGTTTCTCCACACTTTTTTTGGATCGCCAATTCATTGTCGCCAAGAGGAAGATGGTATAGCAATGTGAGAACATTTGTTTTGGGTGTACAGCTATGTTTATATTCGTGTCTTGCGTGCGCAGCGATCATTATATCTGTGTCTTGCGCATCGGCGCCTCGTTTTAATTGGTCTGCTTTGTGCCATCTTCGATTTAATTGGTCGATTTAATCGAATTTGAATACTTCGTTTGGAATTCTACGGTTTGATTTTTGACAGTTTTGATCGTGGATTTGTTTCGGCTGAAGTGCACATCGCTCCTGTTTTTGACATTTTTGTATTTGTTTAGACTGACGTGCTCTTCGCTGCTGTTGACATTTTGACGAAGGAACGTTTTGAGGTGAGAATTATCTTTGGAATTTAAAAAAAAAACGTAAATTCCTAACATTCAATGAAAAAGAGAAGTTACTAGGTTCTCGCTTTGCTGAAAGCGAATTCGCTGGTGCTGTTTTAAGTTTAAAAAATTTGCCCGGAACCCACTTGAGATGCCACAGGCATCGCTCACAAGAGACCAATAAAAAGCCCACTGCTCACCCAAAAACAAATGTTCTCACATCGCCAAACCGTCTTGCTCTTGGCGACAAAAAGTTGCCGATCCAAAGTGGGGAGGAACGGCTGCGCACCCTATCTTAAGTTTTACCAAGTTTTGTTGGTCTGCAAATTCATATTGAAATCACCCCAATCTGGCGTGAAATCGGCCGGTGCATCTGAATGAAAGTCGCTGCACTAGTACTGAGGCCGGAGTCCTAGTAGCCATCACCGGCCACGGCCCGACCCCTCCCGTAGGAGACACACACTATCATCGACAGTGGACAAGTCCAAGCCATTATTGTACTCATCAGGGAAGCGAGACTCCGTTTACTTATCCAGCTGCTTCTCATCCACGAACTCCTCTGTGGTGGGATTCGTTGGTCTGTAAAAAATCAATATCTACTTTTAATTGCTAAAACTCAGTGAATTTTAATTTCATTCGCTACTTCTTATCTGGGTGAGCAGGGTTATTGTCAGTTGCAGTCATAAAATCAAAGTATTGCGCGAAAATCAATATGAAAAAGAAAATGAAAGTAGCTCTCATAATCGCTTAATTCTACGTTTTGAGAAAATATGGAGCGATCATTTGTAGAGACTATGAATGATATTAATAATAATAATATAATCGAGTAGCGACATTGAACAACTCATCTACATACTATTTCTTATCTTCATAAAATTTGTTCAATAAATTCTCATACAAAAATTATTGACTATTTTGCAAATACTACTTGCTGGAGTTTTGTATAGGGCGCTTTAGAAAAGGCTGAATTCCGCAAGGGCGCCGAGATTCGAATTTTTTTAGTATGAGAACCATTGCATTAAAGAGCTCATCAGGATTCGGAGAAAATATTCTTCATTTTTTTATATGTCTACATTTGTTAAATGTAGTTCTAACAACATACTGAATAGGCTTCCACTGCAATGGCGTAGCGAGGGCAAGTAGCGCAAGGGTCATAATATGATCCCCCCCCCCGTCATCATCAATAGCTTAGCACGTTTAAACGGCGCCCGGATCATGGTTTTTTCACCCCCACAACGTATTTAACTTTTAAAATTGATATTAGCGTATTAAAGTTTTGTAAACATGAACAGTGGTGTAGCGACGGTCATAGTATAGTGACATAAGAGCATTAAAGTTTTGTGAAAATGACCAGTGGCGTTACGAGGTAAGTGGCAATAGGATCATAATATGATTTTTTTACCCCAGTCGTCATGTGTTGCCTATGGATAAATCATGTGTTGCCTATGGATAAATTCTTTGTTAAGCAGTAATATCGTTTCGTTTTGAAGCAGCCCTTGTTCAGTAGACTTTCGTCAGTTCACACTACTAACGTTCCTTCCGATTAAAGCGATTCCTTTGAAAAGGAATAATATACGTCGTAACGAAGGAATAAATTGAGTCTAAATCATGACGATAACAGAACTTAATCGTAAGCAAACGGCTTACAAAAATAAGCTGTAAAAAATCGAACAATTCGTTAATGCGTTCCAAGCTGTAGACGAAACCAAGGATTATATCGAATTAACATCCAAGCTGAACAGTATAAACGATATACTTAAAGAACTGGATAACCTCCAAAACGAATATTGTGCTCTTCCTGATAAGATAGAATTGAATAATTCATTGGATATTCTAAGCGATATGGAAGAAGATGCAGAAAAATTCAAGGTAAGCATCCTTGTATTTTTATCGAAATATGAAGAGCAGAAAAAAGAAAACGCTAAATTAGCCCCAAAGAGTCATATAAAATTGCCAGATCTTCCGTTACCCACGTTTAGTGGAAAGTTCCAAGAATTCGATAATTTTAAAACACAATTTATGGGTGTTATCGGAAATAATGATTCTTTAAATGAATCTCAAAAACTAATGTTTCTAAAAAGTGCTCTTAAAAATGAAACGGCCTTAATACAAAGCGATCAAGATAACTTTGATTCCCTTCTAAAGGCGTTGGAAAATAGGTATGAAAATAAAAGAGCCTTGGTTGACATACATATTGCCGGTATACTTTCGATTAATAAATTGCATAGTGAAAATCCCACTCAAATTAGATCACTAATCGATACTGTTCGGAATCGTATGCGATCTTTGAAAAATCTAAAATTAGAATCAAATTCCTTGTCAGATGCAATTATCTTACATGTATTAAATAATAAAATAGATAAGGAATATCGAAGATTGTTCCAATTAAGTTTGACAACGACCCAGGTACCTAGCTTACAAGGCTTTCTTTCGTTTTTAGACGTAAGATGCATTCAACTAGAATCAGTTATTAAATCGGATTTCGCAGCAAAAAGTATTCCGATAAAAAATAAAAGTCCTTCCGGTGTAAATAATTCTCGCTAGAAATCTTTTTTGACTAAAGATAAAAATAAAACATCGAATGCCGTTGAATCCAATTCTAATAAAGGTCAGAAAGCATGCGTCATCTGTAACCAATTCAAGAAACATTCTGTGTATAATTGTGAGATGTTTTTAAATCATTCCCCTTTGGAGAGATATGAACTTTGTAAGAAGCATAACATTTGCACAAATTGTCTGAATTTTCATCCATCTAAATAGTGTATTTCTAAATCTCGTTGTCAGATTTGCAGTTCATTCCATAATACTAAATTGCATCGAGACAAAACAGATGTATCAATTCCGTCCACGGCAGAAGGATTTACTGATACTGCTCCCAAGGTCAACTCCGAGCAATGCTTTGCGTTCAACGGATAACAAGAATTCAAAGCCGATGAAATATTTAATGAGTACGGCTGTAGCTTATGTAAATGGAATGCCAGTTCGAATAATTTTGGACAGTGCTTCAGAAATAAATTTTATTTCAAGCGATTGCGCAATGAGTTTGGGTTTAAAAAGAAATCGGATACATTCTTCTGTTTCTGGCATTAATGGGCTCGCGCAAGATATAAAATATGAAACAAATGCTATTATTTCAAATAAAGATAATTCATTCAGTAAAAGCTTAAAGTTTATGGTTGTTCCTAAAATATCATCAGTCACTTCCTCTTGTAATTTAGACATATCAAAACTTTCTCTGCCGAAGCATATTAAATTAGCAGATCCATCATTTCATAAGCCAGTTAAGATTCCAATACTCTTGGGTGCACAAGTATTCTTTAAAATTATTAAGGCAGATCAAATCAAAATAAATGATTCAATCACTCTGCAAAATTCGGTCTTTAATTGCATAGTTACTGGAGGACTACCGACAGCTGATGATAAACTGCATTGCTTTCTTCTTTCCGAGCAAGAAGGGTTAGAAAATTTAATTTCTAAATTTTGGCAGTTAGAATCAATGGAAGGTGAATCTCTTAATTTAAATTCACAAACCAAGTTTTGTGACGATCATTTCTTGAATAATCATCGGAGAGATCAAACGGGACATTATATTGTTCAAATGGCCTTTTTAAAGGAACCTATCTGTCTCGGCAAATCCAAGCAAACGGCTATTTGTCGATTAAATTCGTTATGGTGAAAATTAGAAGCCAATCCAAATCTTCAACAGTTGTATCGAAAGTTTATTCATGAATATTTGGATATGGGACATATGGAACAAGTGTTCGAAATATCGGAACCGACAGTTACATATTACATGCCGCATCAGGGTGTTTTACGTCCCGATTCCAAATCCATACCGCTTAGGACTGTTTTCGATGCGTCTTGTGCTACTACGACTGGCGAGTCGTTGAACTCTATTTTAGCTAATGGAGGAGTCATTCAGGACGAGTTATTTGCGATATTATTGAGATTCAGAAAAAATACAATCGGTTTGATTTCAAAAAAATGTTTCGTATGATATTCATAGATGTGATGATGGATGTATGATTTCGTATGATCTCAAAGAGATCTGTTGCGAATCGTTTGGAAAGAGAGCATTGATGACTCTATCAAAACGTATAAAATGAGTAGGGTTGTGTACGGAACAACATGTGCTCCCTACCTGGCACAACGAGTGCTTAAACAATTAGTAATGGATGATGGACACAATTATCCATTGTCTGCCTCAGCTGTTAGTAGTGACATGTATATGGATGACCTACTTACTTGCGCTGCAGACATCTATTCTGCTAAACAGCTTAAGGAACAACTTATAGCGCTTTTCAGAGGAGGAGGCATGCAATGGCATAAATGGTCCTCCAATTGCAAAGAATTGCTCGCAAATTCGGAAGTTTCTGATGGAGATGTTTCTCTTACAATTCCTAATGAAACAAAGGCCCTAGGACTTTTGTGGAGACCTCAAAAGGACTCTAGCATTTTCGGTGTCTGCTAATGTAGATACCTGTGAATCGTGTAAAATTACGAAATGATCAGTCCTCTCGACCACTGCTAGGATTTTCGATCCTTTAGGTCTGATTTCGCCTGTAGTTACGAAAGCAAAACTTGTAATGCAAGAATTATGGAGGTTAAAGTTGGATTGGAATGATTCCTTGTCAATACAATTGGAATCACAATGGAAGCGATTTGTTACGTTTTTATCAACTATTAACACTCTGAACATTCCACGATATATTTTGTTGGACTATGCCCTTAAAATAGAATTGCACGGCTTCGCAGATGCCACCGAGAAGGCATACGGTGCAGCAATATATGTAAGGTGTCTCAGTAACTCAGGAGAAATATCTACAAATTTATTGTGTTCAAAATCAAGAATCGCACCTCTGAAGTCGATAACAATACCCCGGCTTGAGTTGTGTGCCGCTGTGCTTCTTGCCAAGTTAGCACAAAAAACCATCACATCGATGAAAATTTCATTCCATAGTACTGTGCTATGGACCGACTCTACCATTGTCCTTGCATGGATACAAAAGGACCCTTCGGTACTCAAGCCTTTTGTGAGAAACCGAGTAAGTGCAATTCAAAATCTCACAGAAGTTAGTGCTTGGCAACACATCCCATCCAAGGAAAATCACGCAGATATTATCTCTAGAGGGATCGATCCAGAAAAAAATTCAAGATTCTAATTTGTGGTGGTTTGGTCCGTCGTTCTTACAAGATCATAGTTTCTCCTTGTGTTTGCAGTGATATCTACGATAATGAGCTATACCAACGAGAATTCAAGAAAACTTCTACAGATCCAGTGTGTCTTGTGCTGCAAGGTCAAGAAGTGTTACCTATGATCAACAACTGTTCTTCTTTTACCCGACTTCAACGAGTCATTGGGTGGTGTGTGCGTTTCGTTAGAAACGCAAAAAATTCTTTGCAACCAAACGAGGGCAACTTAACTAGCCCGAGTTATTTAAATCATTACTGTGTTTGGTGAAAAACGTACAAGCAAATTGTTTTGCTCAAGAAATTCAGTGTCTCAAAAGAGGTCAGCAGCTACCTAATTCAAGCTCGTTAATCAGCTTATCTCCATTTTTAGATGAGCAGGACATTCTACGTGTTGGTGGCCGACTGAAAAACTCGAATTTGCCTATCGAAAGAAAACATCCAATTTTGTTACCCTATAACAATCACTTTTCGGATCTAATTATTAATCATTTTCATGTTTTGTATCTCCATACAGGTGCAGAAGCAACTTTAGCCAATATTCGTACAAAATTCTGGTTAATAAATGGTAGAAATTACGTAGGAAAAATTATTAGAAAGTGTATTCCTTGTCTAAAGGTAAGTGCAAAGGGTAGTAATCAAGTTATGGCAGATATTCCAAGCTCTAGAGTAAATATATCAAGAGTATTTACAAGGGTCGGTATTGATTTTTGTGGCCCTTTCAGTATTAAATTGCTTTCAGGTAGATTTAAAAAATCGTATAAATGTTATATATGCATATTCATTTGTTTTGTTGTAAAGTCAGTTCACCTAGAAATTGTAAATAGTTGTAGTACAGATGCCTTTATAGGTGCCTTAAAACGATTTATTGCACGTCGAGGAAAACCTAGTGATATTTATAGTGATAACGGCACAAATTTTGTAGGAGCTAATAATGAGTTAAGAAAAATATTAAAGGATCTATTCAATAAAGAAAGTACAGGAAAAATTGAAGATTTCATTGCTTCAGAAGGTATCGTTTGGCATTTTAATCCACCTGCCACACCTTATTTCGGAGGTTTATGGGAAGCAGGCGTTAAATCACTAAAATCTCACCTAAAACGAGTTGTAGGAAACACTGTACTTACTCATGAAGAATTTAGCACACTTGTTATACAAGTGGAAGCAGTATTAAATTCTAGACCTCTTTGTAATCTTTCTAGTGATCCTAACGATGATTTCGTTCTTACCCCAGCCCATTTTTTAGTTGGATCATCTTTAACACTTTACCAGATCCAGATTTAACAGAAGTACCAATTAATAGGTTAAATAGATGGCAACTGATACAAAGGCTTTCTGAAATCTTTTGTAAAAAATGGTCGACTGACTATTTAAATCGTTTGCAATCACGTGTTAAATGGCGCAAAGGTGAGAAAATATTTAAAGAAAATGAAATTGTTTTGGTTAAAAATGAGGATAATTCTAAAACACTTAATTGGAATCTTGCAAAAATAATTAAGGTTCATGCAGGAAAGGATAATGTAATAAGAGTTGTAACAGTGAAAACGAACAAAGGCATTTATCAACGTCCATAAACAAAATCATAAAATTACCTTTCTGTGATTAATTATCAATAGGTATTGTATATTTGTATCTGTGTTTATATTCATTATCATATATTTAATTGTTCGAATGTTTTACGTATTTCATTACAGTGCTAATCAGTGAATACATTGTGTATTAACAATTTCGCATAGTTTCCATGTGTTGTTATGTAATCAATGTGTATTAGTGTTGCAAGTTAACATTGCAACGGGGCCCAGGATGTTGGCGCCTTTGAACTGTAAATTGGCATCTTGGCGATAAATGGTTGCCAAAATATGTGAGCACGCCGACGCGCACCTTTACTACGCACTTGTCTTGTCTCTCTCTCGTCTGTTATGAAAAAACCATGTATATAGTTCTGTGTGTGTGATCGTATAATGAATGTTGTGATCGTGAACAAGGGCTATGCTTGAACTTTCTTATTCGACGGACATTAAAATACAAATTCCATTCCACTGCTCTCCATGAGTTTGGACGGAAACACCATCTGAAAGTGCAAAAAATTATCTTTTCAATGATATCAATAAAATTGTCTTACGATTTTTTCTCTAATTTTAATACATTTTTTAAAAAATTTTTGTCATAATTTACAATACTTTTCATTGTTGCAATGCATTTCAAACCGTTTTCATTGTTTAAACAAATATTTAATTGCGTGTTTCTCTTCCATTGTTTAAAGCTTAGAAAATATCATTTGAATTGACAAGGAGCAGAACAAGTGCAGGGCTGCGAAAAGGAAGAAGGTTTAATGTCTATAGCAATCTGAATTTTAAAACTACTTTGTTAAGGGAACCATGATTATAAAATTATGCACAAGAGATTCAGTTGAAATTTTAGTTCCGGCGATCAAGCTGGTAGCCGAAGGTGGCTAGTTTAAAAATAGTATAAACTCAGTAATGTTTTGACTCCATGGCTCCTCTAAATCTGGCAACCGGGGCATCGATACTTCCTTGCCTCCCTCGCTACGTCTCTACGCCACTGTTCCACTGCTGTATTTAACTGTACAGGTACAATAAATTTCATGTTAACGAAAAAATGTTTTCTGGTCTTCGTGAACATTGAATCATTTGATCTACGACTTCTTGCTTTGAGAGTACTTCTGAAGTAAAGTATTTAATGATAAACCTAAGAGAATCGATTCATTGCCGAATTTGTGTTGCTCCAGTAATGACTGACGCAGATACACAGAACTTCATTGAGAGACATTAGTAGTACACCAACAAAAATTATTTGGATGGAGCTGTGCAACGATCAATGATATTTTATTTTTATAGGGTCTGCAAATAACTAGAAATTTGTTTTTTGGAAAATTGAATTCAGGAAGAAAAATTAAAAAGAAATTTTAATTCCGGAACGTAGATTTCAGCAAAATTGCCTAGTGGAAAAAATAAGTATTTTTTATATCCATTCATTTATTTTCTTAGAACTTTTGTTAATTTATTATTCTAGCATCCTGTGTATTTTTATTTATTGCTTGACTTTTTGAAGAAGGTTATGCTTTAATAGCATGTGTGGATTTTAAATTTTTCTAGCCATACATAATTATAATTAAAATTAAGCAAAATTGTGTAGTATTCAAAATAATTAATTTAATCAAATTAATTCACTTTAATCAAAATTTTTGGATTTTGAATTCAAATCTTGTCAAAGATAGTTTTCTTGTTTTTAAAAAAAAATTTATTCGAAAAATATTAAATGTATGTCTTATTACATACAAATGTAAAGTAAGTACACACTTTTATTTAACTTGATTTGTTTTATGTTTTTAAAGATGGAATTTTGTAATCGATTCTTCATTTACTTCCTGATGTGCTAGTGTTTCCAAATCTTCTACATTTGCGTATTCTCGATAACATTACACTATTTTAATATTTTCAGAACTTAATTATCTATTAATGGATTAATTTAATTAAATTTTATTCCGTACGAATGGCGCCCCCTGATATTGAGTTTCAGAAAAAAATATTATTTCAAGATTCCAAAATATTTATAATAATGAATTACTAATCGCAGATAACAAAGTACAGAATAATTAAAATAAAAAAAACACTTTTTTAGTACATTAATAAAAGTGTGGTTTTGAAAACTGCTTTGATTAATTTGATTTAAATTTCATCTGCCTTTGATCTGTTTTTTAAAAAAGAATTTAAAATTAAATTGAATTGTTAATAGCAAAGTCAAATTTAATTATTCACAATGAAAACCTATAGCTATTAGTAACATAGGCACATTGTCTAATGAATACCATGCCATACATAACACATGATTAACCGCAACTTCTTCTTCACATACTATAGTGAAAAAGAAAATACCCCATAGTATTATGCTTCTGGGGAGTATATTTTTTAACACTTTTTTCATCTCCTAATTACAGAGAAATTAATCATAGTTACACGTTACGTTTTCTAATTAAGTCCGTACGTACTAATTATATCTGAAAGTAATTATCTAATTAAGCAAATTAGAAAACGCTTACTCTAAAATTTTATCAAACACGCACTTACATAGCATTAAAGAGCACTTTAAGCATGCTTATGTATTCATCACTCAACGGTCAAGAAAGTAATTTGATATGACACGATTTTATTTCATCACGTCATATGAAAGAACTGCTCCAGGTTTACTCGCAATATGGTTCTTTATTCAATTAGTATATCGTTATTCATGATCACTTGTTTGTTATTTATAGAAATGTTTCGTTATTTTTAATTATGTTTGAAACTATCCATAGTAATATAGTTTTAAATCGTATTTGAATGGTCAAAGTTGTTAAAACAAGTGAAGTATAACTTTAGAGCAGGGTTTCCCAACCTTTTTCCCCTCGCGTATCCCTTGATTAATCTTTTTATTTTCGCGTACCCCTACTATCACATCCACCCTCTCCCCCCATCCCCAACCATCCATCTATGCAAAGAAGTTTTCATCAATGATGTTAAGGACTTAACTTGAGAGTCAAATGACTCGAATTGATAACATTTGCAGAACTTACTATTTTTACTTTACATTTTATTCCATTTTTGCAATAGTATAAGTTCAAAGCCAAAACAAATGAAAGCAGTATTGTATTAATTTCGCATTAACTTATTAGGCTAGCTAAAAATTACACTTGGTAATAGTCAACTATTCAAGTGGTATAGTTATTAAATAGCAAGTATTCACTTGGGGAAACAAAATTATGCAAATTTTTTTTAATCCCTTACTTTTCTTGTGTCCGCCATAACCAACTTTGATTTCGCGTACCCCCAACAAGTCCTTCGCGTACTCCCAGGGGTAAGCGTGCCACAGGTTGGGAACCTATACCTTAGAGTATGAGTATAAAAGAAAAGTAAAAAGTTTCTACTTTGTTGCCGTATTGCAAAATTCCCAGGAGATTCCCTTTTGATGAGAATAAAAACTTTAAAAATAGTTTTAATTTAATTTTCTCAAAATATTTTGTAATCAACTCATAACTATCAAAAGACAAATATTAGTTAATTCTTAATACCTTGATGTCACTACTATACTAAACCTGGTCGCTTAATATTTTGGTAACCACAACGCCTAAAGAAATGGAGTACCTAACAAGCCTAATAAACACTTCCTTGAACTGTGATGGCATGACATTTAAACAGTAAAAAAGTGTTCAAAACCAAATGCAAATATGTAAATGTTAATCTTCTCGCGAAAAATTAAATAATAAAATACGATTTTTTTCTCTGATTCGCCGCATAATTCCTCCACGTTTACTATGCTGCAAGATATGAAAACAAGTTACCTTCTAATATTTTTTTATATCTCTCAAGTCATGTATGCGCACATTACTGAGCGCATCTTAGCTCACCTACATATCCTGACTGCTCCCTTACAAATAAAGGTTCCACCCTTAAGTGGAAGCAGCGTCACTAACAACGTTTGTCCTAAAAGAAATATTGTTCTTTTGCCTTCTTAACTGCCAGTGGTTTTCATCCGAGTAGCTTTTCCCTTTGACAAGGTCACCTATATCGCAGCCTCTGATGGATCTGCTGGACTGTGTGAGACTAAACCTGTTCCTCATCGTATTCAGTAAGTAACCCAAATAAGTTCTTTCAACAGGGCCTGTGCTACTTTCCGAAAGGCTACTTTTCCTTCTCACAAGATCGAGTAAATCCGAAAAAACTGGCCACGGCTTCCGCTTTCCCTTTTACATTCGATGGATTTTTCGCGAAATCAGCTCGGTAATGTGGCGAGAAGAGAGCTTTCCCAAATCAGAGCTTCTTTGTTTGGGAATTTCTCAGAGCCTCTGAGAAGTAGATTAACAGTTTGAAGAATGAAAAGAGTGAAAGCGTTATTTTATCAATGTAATTGTGAGAGGGAAAAGTAACGAATAATTGCTATATGAGCAGTTTTGAACATAATGTTACCTTTGCAAAGGACTTAATGATTCCTGGAAAGGTGGCCAGGATTTTTCTTTTTTGTTCCTAGTTTCCAAAGGGTGATATAAAATCTCTCTTATTTTTAATTTAGAATTTATTTATTTCATGGAAAACAAATGTATCTGTGATTTGAAGCTTTGAAAATTAGCACTTCTCTTTAAATTGACTGAAATTATTTGCGAAACAAGCAATAAGAGCCACTTTCATCAAATGAGAATTTCGTTGTTTAAATTTAGACGTTCTCGATGGCTCATTAATAACAGTAGAAAATAAGACTATGGATAATTAAAGTGGATAGTTGTAGAAGAATAAGATACAAGATAATTATAGTGGATAATTATTTTTAGAAAAATAGTTGAGATGAAGAAAAGCAATGAATAATTGCGACACGGTTATAATGATTTTTCAAAAAGCCCAGAAACTTCTAGAAAGATTGTCACGAAATTCCCTTTGGCTTTTACATGTCATTCAGTAATTCAGTATATCACTTTTATTTAACATGGTAAGTAATATTATGCAACTGATAACTGCAAATTAGCTGCTTATTGATGTGATAAATTTGTGAGAATTCTTAAAATTGTGAAATTTGTTTCTTGATGGAAAAAAAGATCAATGAAGATATTTTCACATTGATAGTTTCAATCTGCTAAGATCTTAAGAATTCTTCGACGTAGTTGTACCCTTGTAAAAAGTTCAAGAACTCCTAAAGATTTGTCCTTGAATCGATCGTCTCATTTTGCCACACATGGAAAATGTGCAATGCCATTTTTTTTAATTATTATTTAATGTTGAAATGACCCTTTGACCAATTTGGCGCAAAGCAACGCTTCATTGATAATAAATATGTGATTACTTTTGAAACTATATTTTTTAATTTTTATAGTTATTAACTATTTTTAATTATTATTGATCGCAATAAGTGAGAATGAGAAACTCAATCAATAATCACGCTATTTCTTTGGGCGTAGAAAAGCGCAAAATTTAGGATGCTGGACATGTTTTTACTGTCTTTTTCTTCCCGATTTCCTGGGATAATTCATAGCATCTTTCGTTTTCAATTGCATTAAAAAATCAATTCATGTTCCTGCAACACTTGTTGAGAAGGCAGAAACAATTTAAATTTGAGAGCTGCTTCACATCTTGTAGAATGAAGAAAAAGTGATCTCATAGCTTAGCGTAAAACAGCTTACAGTTAGAAGTTAAGTGACATTTACGTTCGTCACGTGACTGTGACGTCACGTAAAGTGACTCCATTTAGGAAATGACTGAATAAGGCTGACATTCTCAATCTGATTTAAGAATTTCAAGCAGTTTTTTTTTATCGCATAAGCAATGAAATATGGCTGTTTCTTCCTATTTCATAAAATTATCTACATTTTTACACCACTTTTATCTGCTTATCAGCAGAAATAACTATTGAAAACACGTTTGGCAAAATTATATTTAGGAAGTCTATATTTTTTCGAAGTTTAATTTTATCTCCGGTGTATATGGATTTTATTTACGTAAAGGAATTTTAATTATTTTTGAGACAAGGGATGTAGCGGGAGAGATAAAAGGCTGAGAAATACTAGCGCATGCAAAATAACAACAATTGAATTACACAAATCAGCTGCTCATTAGTAACCATAAATTGTTCAAATTTATAAGCACACTTGAAATTGATAAATTAATGTTTGAAATGAATTTTAATTCCTGATGAGAAAAGTTTTTTTTACTTCAATTTTTTTATCTGAATATTTAAAAAGAGACTAATCTAATGAATTATTGAATTAAATGTTTTGATGAAGGAATTTAAATTTCATTATGAAAATCATAATCATGAATAACCAAATATCTGAATTGTGAAAAGAAATTTATTTTTCTTTAAAGATGCAACAACTTTCAATGGAGTTATTCACATGATAACGTAAGTGCGCATGTCATCTAGCATCTAAGTGCACCTTATCTTTATCCTTTTTCCTCCTGCAAGACGTGCAATGGATTCCAAACTAAAATTGACCTGGCGCATTTGACATGTATCACGTGACCATGAATTGACTCCATTATCATTTATTGCAGTCATTCTTGGCATTGTGTTCTAATTTGTAATGTTTGGGAAACTGTCTCACCAGAGCAATGATAGTAAAAGTATTTTGAGATAAAAAAAAACCCAAAGTACCTTAAGCAATTCAAAAGATAAAGTAATTGTATTAAGAGTATTTTCCATAAATGATTGTGAAAATAAAATTTTGATAGCTTGTCTAATCTTCTGATTGTGGAGGAGACTTTCACGCAATTGTCTGAATTAAAATAGAGTAAGATCAAATCATGTAACTGAAGCTACATGTAGTGAACATAAAAAAAGAAGAAGAAAACAAGAATAGCAGGCAAAAACTACAGAATTCAAAATAATTTTAAGATTATCCGTTTTTACAGTTTAGAGATTTGTATCTGATTTTTACATTATGTTAATTGTGGTACTAGAACACACATTCAGGGCACTTTTTTATAAATATATAATACAGAAACACTATAAAATTTTTTTAGATTTGAATTTACTAAATATTAATAATAGTGAATTAGTTTCGGACATAAATTATGATTTTACAAAAATCTTAAATTTATGCTGTTTTTCAGAGGAAATATTTAAAAACTTCAAACTTGCTGGAGGTTGAACTTTTGCACTAATTCAAATAAAACTAAAAGCAAATACACTACATACTTTACATTATAGGATGTAAGAGGATTTTAAAATACTTTAAACTTGCAAAAACAGTGATAACTTAAACTTGCAAAAAAAAACCAAGAAAATCTTGTTCATAAAAAAGAATTCAAGAAAAAAAATTTTTTTTGTTTAACTGCCTCAGATTTTTTAGAATGGATTCTGAATGAATAGGCCAATTTTTTAAGAGTGTAAATTTAATTTTTACAGATTAAATAGGTACATTATTGAAGCTGTAGAAGGACAGAAAATAGCATAAATTTTCTCTTTGCCTAACCGTTCAGAGCTGAGTGTCTCCAGGACAAATTTATCAAATTATGATGCTAGAAGGGTGAAGAAGAAAAATTAAAGTAACACGTTCCCAAAATCAATCCGTATTCTAAAATATAATGATTTCTGAATAATTGGAGGAGTTCTGAAAAACCATTTTGAATAAAACTATAAATTTCGGTTTCCAGATATCGAAAAAGTTCAATTTGATACCAGCTAGCTCTTTTAAAATCATTTAAATTTATTACATTCACAAAACACAAACGTATACGCACAAAGGATAAACATTTGAATTAATTTCTTACTATTAACAAAAGTTTGGGGCCGTGGATACATCCTCACTCCTTTGGGTCACTGCTCTAACTTTTTTGACGATGCCCATGCTGTTTTCAGTGTGCATGCGCATTTCACACAATTTTCAGTGATAACCAAAAAATTATTATTTGCATGATTTGATTCATTCAATTTCCTGCTTAATTATTTTTTAATTTAAAATGTTTGCTATTTAAGGCTCGGAAACAAATTTTTCATTATTATTATTCAACATTTTCATAGGTGTACAATCCCATCATGTCAATTTGCTTTTCGAGGACACAACTCAGATCCCCCCTTTGCATCTCAAATCTGGTAATAAATCAACTCTGTGCTATAACACCCCCTTTTTCACCTGGTACTTGTGCACTGAAGATTCGCTGTGTATGAGGCCTGTTGCACGTTAAATCATACATAGTGGCGAAACGTCCTTCCGCTGGTGTAGTGACCACAACCCACTTCCACCCATTCACCCATGAGGTTTAGAGTCCACAGGGATGTACAGGGAAGAATCTACTGTGGTGCGGAAGGGGTGCCAGCTCAGGTGTCGTCCTCGTCATCTGACCGCGGTAAAAAATGACGAGGTCTGTTCCAAAATAGCCCTCGTGTTACTTGAAAACGCGACATTAATATAACTAAACTAAGTTAAACTAAACCTTGCACTTGTGCCAATGAGCCTGCACCGTCTGCCTAGTTGATACTATCAACACGAATGAAAAGATACTTCTTTCGACAATATTCTAATAGTATATATTAACTGATCTAGCTTTTCACTAAACTTTAGAAACAATTTCACAGAATGAGAATCTAGAATCTCTCTAGTCATTAATTTTTCTTCTTTCAAGGTCAGTTACTTATAACGTGTCTTGACGTTGAAGAATGTTTGTATGCTGAAAACATAATATAAATCAACCTCAATGACACGATTTTTAGGAAAGGTTTTTAATGGTTTTTTTATCTGTTCACCAAATCCCATATCAGTATAGATTATGAACAAACCCTCTTCGCATAAATAGCCGAAATTTTTATCATTTTTCATTTTCATGACAAGCAACTCAGTCACTGAATTTTCCCCGGTCAATCGGATAGATCTTTATTAGTGCTGTCAATTTCTAGAAACAGCGTCATTTTATTTTAATTTAATAACAACCTTGCTGGGCCAGTGACCGAGAGGGTTAAGGAGTCGCTTGGATGAGAAACTTCAATCGGAAGTTGAGAGTTCTGACGCCAGACTGTCTTAACTAGCATTATTCAAGAAATGGTAGACAGAGGCTCGCTGAGGTTGGGCTGGCTGTTGGAGGGTTTTCTGGTTGCTCTCCAAGAATAACGCAAATGTAAGCTAGTTCCCCTTGAAAGCCCTCCAGGAAAAGCAGTCTCCCAGCCACCCAGTACTGAACCTTACGTCAGACTTCTACATCAGGTGATATCTAGGTGCTTCAAGGTCGATTTGACCAACAAAAGTTGTCCTCCTACCTTCTTTCAAGAGTTGTTAGCCAATGGACTTGTTTAGACCAAGTGGGATGACTTATATACCACCAATAATGTTATTTGCTCAGGGTGACAATTATTGAGCTATACGAAAAAAACCCTTGATAACTTTTGAACCATTTGAGAGATTCAGTTAAAACTTGGCGGTTGAATGCAGTGCATGTTGGGAATTTTTTTTTGAGCATGCACACTCTTATTGTTCATTTTTCGTTGAAAATGTCGAAATACAGCATTTCTGGGAGTATATCGATCGTCAAGGACTACTATTCGAGCAATAACAGCCCGATTGCGGCTCAAAGGAAATTTGCGACCGAGTACAAGCTGAAGACAACCGGCCCAAGTGTTATAACAATCAAAAATGTGATTGAAAAGTTCGAGAGAATTGGTAATGTCGATGTCTCGACACCTCCGCGATTTTTGCAGAATTTTGCTCTTCGTCTGCGCCACGTCATAGCCATTGATGGCAAGCATATCGAACATGTCATAAACAATATTTGTAGTTACTTTTAAAATTTGAATACAATTTTTGAATTCAATTGTTTTTGAAAATTTTATTTTTTATTTCATATAGCTCAATAATTGTCACCCTGTATCAATATACATTACACCGTGCGATTTCGAAGACAATTTTGCGATGTTGATAACTTCTAGTAAGATTAATTGTTACTATTTTCCCCTTAACATTGCACACTTTTTCATTCTCAACTGGCTCATTACAGAACACACAACCAAATCAATTGTTAAGTTCCAAACAACTTTATTGCTTCTGTTCTATAACTGTTCGTTGATTCAAATAACTGCAAAATCAAAATTTCTTTTCTTTAAATATGCAACCCTCTAAACGCTCGTGTAAACGTTAAATTTAATTTATAGGGTTGAGAACTTCAGAATTCTTTTTTATTTAACTATGTAAATTTTATAATTAGAAATAGATGCTTACGCGAATTTCAATAATACAATGCAGCAGTCGCGAACTCGGTATAATACTGTATTGCAACTTCACTATCATTACTAAAATCTCCCGAATTTCACAAAATCAGAAACTAAAAGCTTTAAACGTGCATCTTAAGTTATCTTAAAATTTCGAGAGTTTTTATTGAATAGAACTAAAATCACGAACGCATAAACTAAAACTTTAAATATGGAATTTACTTGACTTACGCGAACAAATGAAATTTCGTGAACAATGTGAATTTACAAAGCTCCATTCTCATAAGAAATTATACTCACTCGCACATCATACTCGTAATAAAGGCTGGATATTTCCCACTATTGATATTCAACAGGTTAGAAAATTTAATTTACTTTTGATATAACATGTTTCCTGAAAATTATGGAAAAAACTTGAAGTGAGTTGTTACTTCTCCAGTATATAAGGACAAATAAAAATTTCTTCCTTCTCCTAGACAGCTGAAATTTATCTGGTGATAGAGTCACAGTTTAGAGAAATTGCAATATAATAAACGGTAACAAAAGTAATACGAATTTTGTTAAATATGCCTCTGTAAGAACTGTAGAGCCTTATTACCCATTTTGTTCTCTTTTGGTTTTTTTATGTACTTTTATTTAACTTGACTTGTTTTATGTTTGTTAAGACGAAATTGAATAGTGTAATCGATTTTTCACTGACTTCCTGATGGGTTAGAGTTTGCAAATTTTCAACCCTTATGTGGTCTCGATGACAATACACTATTTTAATCTTTTCAGAAAATTAATATCCCTTTAGCGAATAATTTAACAAAACTTTGATTCTATGTGAGTAGCAACCATGGTAGTTATTTCAAAATTACAAAGTAGGCGGAGTTGGGGTAGATTGATACACGGGAACATTTACACAGTCCATAAATTTAGATGATTGGAATGGTTCAAGATGTTCATATCCCCTCACATATATGCCACTGTAACCCTTAACACAGGGTATATTTTTCGGCTATGTTGAGTCAAAAGTCAATTTACAAATGAATCAAACCGCTAATCATCTCGTCTAAGTAAATTTTCTCTAATTATGCATTGTGTGATTTCTTTAACTCTTTATGTTTTCCTGCCTGGGAAATCTACTCCAAAAGTAGGAAAAAACTTTTGTTTTTCTGAACTATGTTAAGTTTTGAGGTTTTTAAGCGTTTTTCTGATTAACCACTTGTTTTAAGTAAAAAAGGTTGTTGAAGCAGATTGATACAATTGACTTAGGAGCACACTGATACGCGTCTTCTGTGTGTATCAGTGCGCCTCATCAGCAACTGCTTTGCAAAATCGTCTTCAGAAATGGAAAAAACGTAAAAATGAACTATCTAAGAGAAACACGCAATTAATTATTTGTTTAGACAATGAAAACGATTTGAAATTCATTGCAAAAGTTAAAAGTATTGTTGTAAATTAAGTTTAAAGTATTTTTTACGAATTTATAAAAAATGGAGAAAACATTGTACGAAAACTTAATTAAAATCATCGAAAAGAAAATTTTTTGCATTTCCAGATAGTGTGAAAATTATTTTTCTACTATATTATTTTCCTAAGTCATCAAGGAAGAAAGCGAAAATTTTTAATCCCTTAATTTTTAATTAATTAAAATTTTCAAAAACGGCTTCGAGGTATACATTCCCTCCCTCCAAAGTATTTTTAAGTTCACACACACCCATTCTCCTTCATTAATTGTAGAGATAAATTATTTTCTGAGGCAGTATTATTTCATTTTTCCAGTCTCATTAAAAATGTTGAATTTTGATCAAAATAAAAGTTTGTTACTTTGTTAAGCTTTTAAACCTTGATTTGGAATATAAACTTTATTAATAAACACAACAAATTATAAACAAATGCATAAATATAGTGTATTAGTTCTAATTAGTTCCGTTGGTAAAATCATTTTTTAGCTTTTCAAAAAAAAGTGTATCAATGTCCCCGCATTCCCCCTATTTATAATAATGAGAAGACTAAAGAGTAGAAGTAGAAGACTAAAGAGTAGAAAATAATTAAAATAAAAAATGTCTTCCTTTTTAGTACGTATAGTTTAGTAATAGAAATCTGTTTATAAAACCTGTTTTTATTAAATTTGTGTTGCCATCCGTCAATATATAGTGTACAGAATTTGTATTTCTTTTTCATAGCAACGAACCATACAAAAAATTGGTTTTTTAAAAGTTATTGTCTCAAGTAGTAGGTCATTTTAATTGGTTTGTTAGAAAAAAATAGGGTTAGTTGGGGTAATTGGGGACAAATTTTGCAGACTCTGTCATTATTTTTCCTCTTTAAAAGGATAGTATGCGTTGGAGAAGAGATATTTTTTTTTGCACTAACTTGTTCCTCAAGATGAAATCCAAGAAGGAAAATTGAAGTTTCCTCGTAACCGTCTACAGATCTAAGAAATATTTAACTTAGGTACTTACCTTGCATATATCCTTGCGTATATCTTCGTCTAGAGTGTCTTAACCAAAGCATATGCTTTTCAGTTCACTAGGGCCTCAGCAATGAGCATTATAGTCACCATTGCCAATTACATCTTGTTCCCAATTTCTCCGCCTGATCCTACTACATATGTCGGTGAAACTAATGATAAAAATAAGCACGATCCTGGATAGCAATTTCTAAAAATTCAGATCGAGTTTTAAATTAAAGATGAAGTAATTTTATTAAAAATATTACTTCACTTTACTTCTTCTTATGTAAATAATCGTCTTCATATAAATAATTACTTTTCTGAAATGAATTCATATGAATTTCTTTAAGATTATATGAATAAAACTTCAGAAAAGGAATTATTGTAAATTAATTCAGGAAAGAAGCTTAATATACTTAAAATTTCTTCTGTACAACCAATATTTCTTCGAATTCGTACAACTAATCCAGAAAGTCTGTAAAATCGAAATATCACATTAAAAATTAGGAAAAACTTGGTTTCCAGATTTACTAGGTTATCTTGCTATTTTCTTTTCTTTTATCTTTATTCTCTACTGAGAGCAAGGAAATTTTCTAATAGATTATTCCCATATGTTACTTTAGCAAATATATGGGAATACTTTAGGAAACATATGGCAATAAACACCAAGAAATTTGGAATTTTGGAAAGTGCGTGGGAGTAGGTCTGGAACTTTGAACCTTCTTAAACAAGGGTTCTCAAAACAAACTTTGGAGCTTCCATGAATGACCTGCCTAATCTATCGACTTGAATGGGTGGGAAAAAGCCACTCTTTGAGTAAAATGGAATAGCTTAAAGAGGACGTGACTCCATTGGTGAGATGTCCAGTCTTCCTTACACTAGTCTAAACTGCGCCGTCGATGGGCAGCTGTGAATTGATTGCAGCATTCAGGACCACAGGCAAATAGGCCACTTTTATGAAGACGCTGGGTCACAGTAACCGATGACATTTGTCGTCCCGTTGCCGTACTCTGCTGCTGAGAAATGATGCCAGCTGACTGGTAACGATCTCTTTAGGTCATCAATTGACGTTCCTTTTTTTTGGCCGGCCCCCACCAATCTTTCTTACAGCTGTACCTGTGGTTTAGAAGGTTTTTCTCAGCTCGTGAAAAGATAGTTTTTGCATTCCAATTGGGTAGGCTGCACCGGGGGGTTTGTAAATAAATAAAAATCTCTTTGTCTACACTCGTCTTAATACGTCCCTCCTCAAGCGTGATGATCATTCTACCAGACATAAAATCGTTGAGATGGCTTCTTTAGCCATATTGCACTTACGAACTCAGTTGAACTTGCAGCGGATATCTCTAATAACGCCTTTCGTCATTCTTTTGATGGTCGTCATTCCTTTGACGGCACTGCGCATTCTGAATGCATGCGTTTTGCTTGCTCTCACGCCGCTTGCGATGTCTTGTTCTATATATTTGCCTACGAATCACCTTTCTACTGAATTGGGTGCTCATTTTACGGATCGCAACAAGCCCTTTTCTACAATTTTATGACTGTCTGCCTAAAAATTACATTGTTGTTTAAGTTCTGTACATCAGTATATTAATTGCGTCTTCATCAAATGTGTCTTCCATATTCAAAACGTCCACCCTTATTTTAAAAATTTTGAACAGAAAAAGAATGTTTAATCGTACTTCTCCAATTATAAAGTATATCCTTGGTCATGGGTAGTCCATTTCACTGTCATATGAAGCATTCTCTATGAGGTTGCTTCAAGTGATAGTGAAATGGACAGTTCATTCGCTGTTGCAGGCGAAGAACTCGTTCAGATTGAGCGATAACGTCACACACACAAAAAAATGAATTTAATATTGTCGCAAGGCGAGCGTGTATAAATGCAGTAACAAAAACAATGAAGAGTATTGTAAAATATACTTTAAAATATTTTTTTAAAAAAATCATTGCAATTAGAGGAAAGATTGTGCGGAAATACAATTGATATAACTAAAATTAATTAAAGTTAGTTTTTAGAAATTAAGATGGCGTAAAAATAATTTTTGTTCAATAATATGCTGCGTTTTTCAGGCCGCGGTTGCCTAGTGGTAAGGTCTTAACTTCGGGGCCGGACGGTTCCAGGTTCGAAACCCGATTCCACTGAAGATCCGCCGTGTATGGGGCATGTTGCAGGCTAAATCATACGCAGTGGCCAAACGTCCTCCCGTTGGTGTGTTGCGGAAGCTAGGAGAGGAGGTGTCAGTTCAGGTGTCGTCCTCGTCATCTGACCGTGGTTCAAAATTACGAGGTCCGTCTTAAAATATCCCTCGTGTTGCTTCAAAACGAGACGTTAATATAACTAAGCTACGATTATTAAGTTATGGACAGACAAAGCGTTAAAATTTTGATTAATTTTTAATTAAAAATCTAATCAAAAATTTAAAAACTCTTTCTTAAATTAGCACCTACTACCTCAAGAATTAACTGCGTGCCAAATTTGGTTGATCTAGGTGCAACGACCTGCTCTGTAGAGCGTTTTGAACGATGTTTACATGAAGTATGTCGCAATTTACAAATACTATGCCAGCCTATAAACATTAATCATGTTAAAATTCGGAATTGCTTTTGTATGAGACGCCCTTAAATTCTCTCTGAGTTAATTCAGAGGAGTATATAAGTTTCATGTTGTTTGCCGTTTAAAAATAATGTAATAACGAGTTTTGAATACAGTCAAACTCCGGTATAACGAACCCGAAGTACAACGACCCTTCGGTTATAACGAACTCTTCAAATGGTCCCAACCGAATTTCTATGTCACTAATTTATTTTCAAATGCTTGTAACGAACTTCAAAAGCAAGGAATTCGGATATAGCGAACCAAAATTCTCACTTTTCAAGCTAAATTGTTAGAAAAGCATAGAGTGAATACTTTTTCCCAAAGCGAAATTGTTCAAATGTTGCGATAACGCCTTGATTACATCTGATGAGCCAAGTGATGAAGATATAGTTTTCCTCATAAAAGAAAAGAATGGTTTGATTGACGATTCATCTTCAGATATGGAAGAGGAAGGTGGTGCAAGTTCAGGTCCTTCAATACCTGATACGAAGGCAGCTGTAAACATTTTGCAAGATTTCTTTGCAACAGAAACTGTGGATAAAAATGCTATGTATTCGTTCCTAAACAACAGCTTTCAAAAAAAACCACGGTTAATTTTCACACTTTATAGAAATAAATGTAAGTACAATTAATTTCACTCTTTAATTTTTTAAAAACGATTATTCATTTTAATTTCTTATAGCCCATTAATAATTGTAATTCAGTGTAATAAATTTGATCAACGCAAAAATGCTTTTAAGGATAATGGCAAATTTTGTTTATCCAATATTTGAAAAATCGGATATAGCCAACCCCCGGTTTCAGCGAACTTCTGGATTAGTCCGTTGAGGGTTTGTTATAACGCTGTTTGACTGTATTTTTTATTCTTCTCTCCATTATTTACTTTAAAAAATAACGATCCATATTTGATGCTTTCAATTTTTTCCCCAGATATCTGTCATGCAGAAGTTGAGAAACAATGCCCGAAATCCTTGAGTTTAAAAAACGGAAAGGTTCGATTTCAGTCTCGAGGAGGCGTGACGGCAATTTTTTCCTGCGATGCTGGTTTTACACTTCGGGGTAGCAATGTGTCACATTGCCAGACTGATGGACACTGGTCCGTGTCAGAGCCGACATGTGTATCGAATGGTAAGTGGAACTGTTCTTTATATAAAAAGAAAAATAAATATTATTCTACAGGGTGTACACAAATGCAGTGACACATTTCAAAAATTAATTAAAAATCTAAAAATGTTGGAACTACGGTTTTTTTTTTAAATAAGTGTGCATCTCAAAAAGTTTTTTTTTCCAGACAGGTAACGCGGCGTTACGCCGTTCTAAATTTGTTACAGCGAAAAAATTCCGTACGCAATGGCTACCGATCAGCAGAAGCCGATGCGTGTTTTCTGGTTTCTTTTTTTAGTTTTTTCTTGAATATCACGAAAACTCTTCAGTTTTCACACTACATGTGAATTAACAAATTAAAGAGCGTAAAATTCCCTACAAATACATGCTTTTATTTTTCTTCCAGCTTTAGTATTTTCTCAGATAATGGCTCTAAACAAAGTTTTGATTTCCAGTAATTTTCGACCCCTTAGACCACCGAAATGGCATGTTACCTATCTGAAAAAAAAACTTTTTGAGATGCGCTCTCATTTTTTAAAAAATTCGTAGTTTCAACATTTTAGGTTTTTTTTATTAATTTTTGAAAAATGCCACTTCATTTGTTTACACCCTGTGTGTTTCCGTTTTTTGGTTCGTTTTGCAAATGCACACCCACACCGTTGGATTTACGGCGAACAAATTTGGCACAGTGATGGATTAGCAAAAGAGGGAGCTAACACCGTTGAAATTATTTTAAAATTCGTATTAGATTTTTATTTATTTAATTAGATAACGAAAATTAAGCTATTTTTAGATGTTTTCCACCAATAACTTCTGAAAATAATAATTCCAATAACTTCAAAAAAGCTGAAAACTACATAAAACAGAGCATCAAAACAAGGACGAAGTGACGTCGCAGTTCGTCGCATAATCACAGGTATGTAAGTGAATAGTCTAGCGAGGTCAAAGAGATGTTCTTTCGTGACAACGTGTGGATGACTATTTTAAGATATATCTGAAATTGTAGTTTCGATTTGTTTCCATGGAATTTGCATTAGTTAACGGAGCTACGGAAACATTGCTGTGAAAACAGCAACAGTTCTGGATATCCGTTGTAAATAATAGAAAAAAGTTGAGATGCTTATATTTTGAGAATATATGATGTAATTTTGGAAAGTATACTTGCAATATGCTTAACTGTTATTTGTGTCATATCTATCTTTTCACTAAGACATAATACTTCTCAGTTTTTCTTAAATTGTAAAATTTATATTGTCACAAAGCCACAACATATACTTTGCAACAAAATGGTAGTATTCGAGAAAGTTCCGTCTTGACCACAACATATACTTCGAACAAATGGCAACAAATAACCTAATACAGGCATTCATATTTCATCAGATACATGGAAGCACGAGTGATGTGACAATCTTAGACACATTGCATCATATCAGAACTGCGATTCCACAAAGTCCTATCCTGATTTCTTTATGTCGTTATAGACGCGAACGAAGCTGCATAGACATACGCTTTGGTATCTGAATAATGAAGCAGAAAACAATTTCTTTTAAAATTTGACAAATCGTAAAGTGGAAAGTAGCCTTAATAGCGTAAAGCTTAAAAGATGCCAAGCTGTTATCATCTGATGCGACATTTATGATAATATTTTCATTTCAATAATAAGAAAAATCATTGCTTAAGAAGAAAAGGTTTAATATTTTCGATTTCATGGTTGGAAAATAAATTAAATTTTCGAATGCTCTTAAATAAATTTCTAATTAACGTTTCTGTCTATACAATACTATTAATGTATACAATTAATCCATCTCATAGTATACATTTTATTATACTAATATATATATTTAGGTTAAAAACAATCCTTGAATACTGAAAAAAATTTAAGAATTGCAGAGCTTTGATAGTTTGCAAATTCTTTGCATGTATTTTCAAAGGATTTTCCGTTATTAAAAAGAAAGTAGTTTGAATAATTAATATGTTGTATCACTTTCTGTCAAATGACTAAAATGTCTAAAACAGCAAAAATGGTTTTAAAACCATTGCATTATAATTGAATGAAATTGCAGCTAATGCTCAGATCTCTATTTCAATTTCGAAGATTTTTTTGTGATGCTTATTTACTTCAATGATTCGCCTTTTCCCTTTCATTTCAATTACGTTCCCATGCATAAAAAAAATCATTTGATGTCGACAATCGTTTTCAAAATCTTGATGTTATTTTTATACAAATATTTAAAATTTAAATGTATAACTGTGTAAATTGTACAATAACCTTTTTGCTTTCTTTTCTTTCTTTTTGTTATCAACTAAATAATTTCTTACTTATGCAGATCAGAGGTGTCCTGCAGCAGAAATAGAATCTATTCCTCTTCAACCAGGAAGAGCAGTCAACATTAGCTGCTCAAAAGACACAACTTTTGCAGATGCTCAACACTTTTGGACCACAAATGGCACCTTCGTTGCAAACACATTCAGTGATAACAACACACTTGTGATTTCACCTAAAACTCCAGGCTTATATGTATGTTTAACATTTATCTCTGACGAGGTCAATATTTTAAGAGCTGTGAAAATGGTGTCAGATGAAATTGAATCATCTGAATTGACGTTTGAAAATTGTAACTTAACTTTCAAGGATACCAAAACAAATATATCTGCTGTATTTGGTTTAAATTTAACACTTTCATGTGAAATTAGTTCACTTTCAGCAAAAATGTATTGGTTAAAAAACGGAGAAGTAGTGTCCGATAAACATGGAACATACTCTAAGTATTATTTGAATATAACTAACATACAAAAAGCAGATGAAGGCAATTATACATGCATTGTGCATGAAAAGAACATTCCGCAGTGTTCTACGATGAAAAGCATGATAGTCAAGGCAGAGAAACTCACCCATCTGACGCCTGGTTTTGCATGTGGTCAACCAGTCAACACTGCACGACGATGGCGGCGAGTTATTGATGGTAACAGAGCAGCTCCTTTATCTGCACCATGGATGTGCATGCTATCCATGGACAGAGAGCCTCCATTTTGTGGCTGCAGTCTTATATCTGATAAATGGGTTGTTACAGCTGCTCATTGCTTTAGAGCTGCAAACAAGTTAAATTCCTCTTTTATGTCACTAGAAGAAGTTTACAAAAAGGTAAAAGTAAAATTTGGTAAACAACAAAGACGACAGTTTGAGAAGGGCGAAGTAGTGAGAATGATACAAAGTTTGATAATCCACCAAAAATTTAATCTTGATTCGACTGCACGAAACTTAGCTAATGAGCACGACATTGCTCTCGCAAAACTAAATGAATCATTGATCTTTCAACCCAGCATACTACCGATTTGCTTACCACCTGCTGGATTCATGGATTCAGTACCACCTGGAACTTTAGGAGTTGTTACTGGTTGGGGAAGAGTAAGTGTGCGTGATTCGATCATGGCTTTGACACTTCAAGAAGCTTTTCTACCGTTAGTAAATAATAGCTCCTGCCAAGAAACTACTAATTATGCAATTACTGACAACATGTTATGTGCTGGATATGCTGAAAGTTATAGGCCAGATACTTGTTCCGGGGACAGTGGTGGTCCATTTGTACTGCAAAGGCTTAACAGCTGGTATTTAATAGGAGTGGTTAGTTGGGGAGAAGGTTGTTCAACACCTAAGAAGTTTGGAGTATACACACGAGTTGAGAATTACGTGCCATGGATTCAATCAATTATTTCCGAGAAATTAACATCTTGAAATTGATTTTCATGTAGAGGCATTTCAATGATAACATTTTCACAATATTGTATAAACTCCGATTTGCTTATTTTCTGCGATAAAAATAAAAATAAAATACGATATCCTTTGGAAATCCAACAGACTGTGATTTCATTCTCAACCCATTCTCATTTCAGAATTCTTATGTCAAAGTTAAAACATGAAGCTAATTGATAAAAAGTTGTCAAAAGTTCTATTTATGTATGAAGTTGTGAAATAATGCCTGTGTAGTTTTAAGCAGTGTATAAGCAAATCAGAGTATATTCATATAAAATGAGATTTCTCAATTAATCCATCAGCTTTCATATCAATATTTGATAAAAAGCATTTGCAGGTGAATTAAAGTTTGACTAGAATTGTATGACTCTACATTTATTCTTAGAAGCTGTTTCATTTTTTAATGAAAAACAGGATACAGTGAGCTGAAATCGAGCTTTATTTACACAAACTGAGAAAACTAACCATTAGGTTAAATTCAATGAAAAACAAAACTTTGATTAATCGTTTTTTATTAAATCTTAATCTTGCTTTCACTTTTCCAAATAAAAATTTTATGAACGATTTGTACATGCGTACTTACAGCATGTTTATTTTATTTATTTTTTTCATTTTTAAAAATATACCTTTTTTTACATTTTCCACTTTCAGCAGAACAAAATTAAAATGACAACAGTCATTTTTATTTGAACAATGACTGCTGACATTTTTATTTTTTATTCATTTATGAACAACAAGAAGAAAATTAAGGATGCAATGTTTTAAAACCAGGCAATATTTTTCATTTTGATCTGAATGTTTAAAATGTCGGAGGGTAATTTTTTTTAACTTGGTAATTATATATATTATCACTTAACGTTCCTTTTTTTCCCCAAAAATGACCCAGAATAATCTTTTTCTTGATTGAATGAAACAAATACTTAAATATCAATTTCTTTGAAAACAAACTCGATTTTTATTTTGTAGAGAAAGGGTCTTTACCCTCAACTCAATTATCGTATGTCTAATACAGTAATCAAATAACTTTATGATACAGTAATCAAATTTCAAATCAGTAACTGTGGATGGAGATTTATGAAAAAATTATCATAAAATTTCGAAAAAAGGTTTCGTAAGATGTAAAATAAAACATGATACCATATATCATCGAACATTACATTGCAGATAGAATAACGGGTTTCCTTTATTATTTTTCTTTCCTTCGATATTTCATTTTTTGTTACACAATCTCCTTACAATGCCCTTTTTTTGTTTTCCACTGATACAAATTATAGGAAATGTTTCTTCTTAAGTTTGAAAAATAGAAAAGTATGTTGTAGGGTAAAAAAATCTGTATCTGTCTATCTACAATAAGCTGGCATCAAACGCTGCCTAGATTCAAAATTACATCAGAATTATTCCGTTCACTTGCTCTGTCATTGGAATCGCTTTCTAACAGGTTAGAAGAATGAAAAGTCATAAAAATTTGGTATCGTTGTGACGAATAGCAAACCTCATGGCTTATGTAAACCAAAACACTTTAACTTTACAGACTTTCCTCACCTGACAATAAGAATCATAAAGAACACTACAATACTTTCGATAATTTAAAATACGATGAAATAACTAGCCAAAATATGTTTTCGACCGCGTCAACGCTACAAGTACAAGTGGAATGAATAGAAAAGTAGGAAAATTTTCGAGCCTGTCAAGACAGAAAGCAATGTTGTCACGTTTTTATTTTTTTTAAAGAGAAAATAAGAACAAACAGTTGTAGTGATATTAAATAAAATCAAGAATTCTGGTTTAGCTCTGGGTGGGGGGTTGCAGGCCACATAGCGCTCCCCTTGGATTAGCCACTGGTCTTAACTAATCTGGACATAAGAATATCTCGTATACACACACGATATGTTATCACATATGTTTTATTGATTTGAGTAATAATTAATGAGCTTTTTTCAAATATATTTTTTTAAAAATGCGTCTAGTCTTTGGAAGAAGAAGTTTTTGGAAGAAGAAGTTTTTGGAAGAAGAAGTTGTTTAATTGGTTTTTTTCTTCCTTTTTTCTTTTTCAAGCACTAGTTCGAGGCATTGCTCCCTTTCCATACAAAGCACAAATCTCTCGAGTAACTATGGAGGTCTTAACACTTCGATTCAATGTAAAAAGCAAATGATGTTGAAAATGCTCAGTTTTATCCAATTGACATTCACTTTTAATGATCTGAAAATGCACAAAAAGCAATAAGATTAAAAAATCAATGTACACTATCTTCTAAAACATTAAGTTCTCTTTGAAATAACATAAAACATTTTTATAATGCGTTTTATTTCTGTGTATATCTTTAAATTTGAAAAAAAAAACGCTCATGAAATTATTACTCAACCGAGAAGCAATAAAGTTGCATCTCCTCCAATTCGCATCAAGAATGACCAAATTTATCGGTTATTCTTGTCGACTGTCCCAAATTAATGAACATTAAGGAGATAATACTTCCTTAAGAAGAAAATGGGAATAAATTATGCTTCTCTCACTCTTTCTTAAAAAATTTTCAATATCTAAAAACTGATGAAATACAATAAAACCAGTAAAACATTTCTCAAATATGCAGAGCATTTAAAATTTTCGTAGATATTTTAAAGAATCATTTCGCCTCAAAAATATAAGCTTCTTGCATGTTTTCTAAATAATATTTCTAAAATATAGTTTTAAACAGCTTTTAAGGGATCCATTTCTTTTGCAATTTTTCAAACTGCTTAAAACCATCTCATGCAGAGTCAATAGCGACGATTGAGAGATATAAGTAGGGGGGTGGGGGGCAGAAAATTTATAGACAAGCAAAATTACCGAGAAAGATAGGACGTAAATAACGAAATTAAAAAATTTAGCTACAAAATTAGTTAACTTTTCCGGACACTCTTGCTTTTTTTATATAGTTCCTAGTTCTAGGCGGCTAAAATGAAATATTTAACCGAACTCTCTGGCTAGCTCACAGGAGGTGAATGGACGGTTAAAATAAAGCTGTGCCATATTTAAATTAAATTAAATGTATTTTTCTCAAACTTTCCACATAAAATTATTCTGGATTAACTAAGATTACTTAAACTGACAATTTACATTATGCAACTTGTTATGCATGACGAGATTCGACCGATCGGTTCCGAGTGAGAGGGAAAGAGAGACCCTTCTCGCAAGAGCAGCCAAGAGACTCTGTCCATCTTTCTTCTGCCTGATAGCGAAAAGTCCTTGCAGTGCCATCTCTTGACAAGAGGACGAGATAAAATGTGATTGTCACAAATAAAAATTTAATTCTCAAGAGGTAGGAGTGATTGCCCCCCAACTCGCCGCCACTGTTGAGAGTGCGATGCTACGAAGTAATTCTTAGTTTTCACATAATTTAAGTTCATTAAAACCGCAAATTAAAGAATATTATGGTGAAACAAAGAACATTCTATTAAACATTTTAAGTACGAGTACAAACATATGAAGTTTAAAATATTTCAAGTAATCATGTAATGCAGCTCCAGAAGTGGAATTTTGATATCTGCTTTTAATCCACATCTCCCCCTCTCCTCCTCCAAATGAAATGACTTTTGCCTTTTTTACCTTGTTCAAGTGACGCATACTTTTTTCATTTTTCCAATTTTGTAACCTTTGGAGAAGAATGACTTTGTCATGTTCTGCTTATTGGATGACTTCAGTATTCACTGTGAATGACAAATATCATAAATGACGTTTACGGTTACTTGACGGAAACGAGCGAAGCCGCGCTTTTATCACTAATGCATGACGTCATGAGTTTAGCTAGTAATATCTTTGTATACGTCACTCAAACCAACAGATTTAGAACTGCATCATGATATTCTCATAAAAAATTTAAACAAGAGAAATCGTATTCATTTCTCTTTAAGGCACTTGCATATTTTATCATATCTTGGCTACTCGTACGTTTCAAATTAGTGCTGATTTTCATCAGCTTTTGATTTTTAATATTTGATAACCGTCATGTATTTTTGAATACTTGCTAAAGAGAGCCAGTTTAATGAATTGACGAAAGCAGTTTAACCATTTAATTGTTAAAATGTTTTAAATTTAGAATAGTGACGTAACGAAGTGGGATAAGGGGGGAGGGATCGCCAAATACACAAAATATTCGCGCATTTATTTTACTTTTTAATGCCAAGTATGATGAGAGAGGTGAAAAAAATACCATGCCCTTTGATTTTTTACCCATACTACACCACTGGTACAAAATGCCATCGAAAAAGCTTATATCAAAATCAAGCCACTAATTGGGAAATCATTATTTATCTTTATTTAAAGAAGAAGCTTAAAAAACAGTAAAACACCTTAAAACAAACAGAAAAAAAACGTTACATGTCGCTGATGAATTTAAACTTGCTGAAAAAATTTATTTTCAAGTAAACAAAAACAAACTCAAAAAATAACAAATATGCCTAAATTAAATTTCTTCTGGTAATTAAAGATGCCGTATATATAGGGTTACCACAATTTTTTGGTTGAAATCCGGACAAGCCGAAGGGGGATGGTTGAATGATCTTGGGGCTCAAAGCATAGCATAAAATTCTAAAAGCTGCCTACCAACAACCCTTTTTTATAACACTAACACAGAATTTGAGAAAGTAGAAAAAAAATAAGAAGTCAGAATGCGAAGACGATACAATTATTACTAATGTTTGCAAATTCAAAATTATATTAATGAAAAACAAAATTAAAACAAAAATGCCTGATCTTTTATAGGTCGTTTTAATATCCCGAGACTAGCACTTTTGGACAATTTTACACCGGAAAGGGCTGATGAGTGAGATGAGCGCATTTCCTGAGTTCTTTGTTAGGTCACCCATTCTTCACTTTCCCCCTATTTTGGCGAAAATAAATCCGTCTGGCGCATGCGCAAAGGCGTGGAGGGTTTCGAAATCCGAGAACACACTATAATTTTCGGTTTGAACTGGGGTCTGAAAATGGAAGCTCATCTACTTGCTCATCATCAATGGATGTGAACAATGAATTTTCTTTTATTGACGTCAGCTTTTTCGAATACGCTCGATTTTCTCTACAACAACCAAATTCTCTCTCGTCGCATTCGCTGGTGTAAATCCGGACATTTCGAAGATCCGGACTCTAGTCCAGACGTGAGCTTGAAATCCGGGCGTATGGTAACCCTATGTATATAAGACTTGAATGGGATAATCTTAAAATCGTGAACAACTTTGATGAATAATTATTTCTATAATATTTTAACCTGTTTGTAATATTTAATAAGTCAATGTTTTAAAGAATCCAGAAAAGCTGAGAACAGGAATGGCGCTAGAGTTTGCCCGACGGGGGCATGGTCTCTCCGACAGGGGGCACGACCTGCTGTATGGGGGGGATGAGTGTAATGAAATTGGTCTCAAATTTTTGCCAGATTATTATTTATCAACTACAGTTGAATACCCCGTACAAATATTTTCCCCGACGGGATACGAAATTTTTCCCCGACCGGGGGGGCTCCCCCTCCCCTCTGGAGCCACCCCTGGCTGAGAATGCACGTTTTGATTGAAATTTATGAATGTATCGAGTGTTTCTAAGAGCCCATTGATTACTTTTCGTGCAAAGTATAAAGTTTCGATATTTCCTGTCGATATTCTTTTGGTTTAATAAAAATTGGGCTCAATATTTTAACTATTCAAGTGAGTTCGATAAAAATGTCTTGAACGAAGAATAGCAATTGAATCTTTACTTTGTTACATCATTGGACTCAATTGAATCTTGAATTATTACAAATAAAAATAATAATGATTTATGTTGTCTTTGTTTTCAACCATAAGTGAATACTGAGGAAATACCTGCACAATTCATTTCATTAGTTGTTTCCCTGCTGCCATCTGTTATCGTAATTGAGAAGTATTTGCTTTAATGACAAATAACTAAAACTAAATAAAAAAATTTGCGGTTATCTTAAAGTGCAAGCAAAATGAAAAAAAGAACTATTTTTGCTATTAAAGCGAAAATTTTTTAAAGCTTTGTGCAAATAAGCCGCGAAAATATCAATACGCTTATTACGTTGTTGTTGACTTTAACATGCATCAAACTTTACTTTCATGGAAAAATTAAAGGTTTAAAGGCTAAAAGCTCATAAAAATCAAACCATACTTATTCATATATATCACTGGGGAGTCTATGAAATGATATAAGATTTATGATGCTCGAGTGCGTAATCGAGAAGATGAAGTTTAGTTTAATTATATTAGCTTCCCGTTTTGAAGCAGGATATTTTGGGACGGACCTCGTAATTTTGAACCTTGCCCAGATGACGAGGACACCATCGGAGCCAGCATCTCCATCTCCAAGGTTCTGCAACACATCAACGGGATAAATTTTGTACATCAACGTGAGGCGTGCACCAGGCCCACGGATCATTGATTTAAGGTATCCGAACACGTTCGAAAATCGATTTTCGGCCAAAATTCCCATTTTTTAATTTTTGATGATTTGGATAGTTCATTCATTTACCTTTCTAAAACATATTTACTTTTGTCGGTACGTGAATTAGAAGATGAGATATTAATTGTTTTATAACAAACCGAAAACCGGAAGTGGGCGTTTAATTAGCCGAAAGTTGTCATTTAAAGGGACAGAAACCTGTCAAAAATTCTTCTAAACTCCTTTTCTGCAAGCTAATATGATGTCAGTATATTTTTAGGAATTTTTTTTAAAGTTTAGATACATAATTTGAGCGCGTGGAAAAACTAAAATTTGATTTTTCTCAAAATTAGATTTTATGCATATTTTTCAAACTTCAAACATGATAACTCAAGATATTATCATTCGATTGTTCTGAAATTTTGTGAACACTTTCTTCAAATGTTTCTCTAGTGAATGTACTAGTATAATGTATATTGTAACAATATTTTTTAAATTATGGTCTTTTATTTGAAAAATGACATAGAAAATTTGCTGAAAATCTTATAATGATTGTTCGATTAGCTCTAAAATTTTTATTTATCCAAAGAATGTTAAGATTCTAGTACAAGCACTAGTCCATAGTATGTAGTTTATTTTAGTATTAGTTTTATTTGAATTATTACAAAAGTTTGACCTGTAGCATGTTTGAAGTTTTGGGAAATTTCCTCTAAAAAGCAGCAGAAACTCAAGAATTTTGTAAATTTATAATAATTTATACTCAAAAATCATACGCTAATATTAATCTTTATTAAATTCGAATCTAAAAAACATATTTTGGTGTTTCTATTTCACAATTTAAGAAAAAAGTGCTCCGAACGTGTTCGGATACCTTAAAGTGGGCATCACATTCGCATGATAAAAAGTTCCAAGTATATGCTGATGAAAAAACAAGACCGCATATGGACTTTTACAATTGGCACCCCATGACTCCAACAATTCACAAAGTTTTAATACTTAGGGCCACTGTGATTAAGCAAGAAGGCAAGTATCCATTGCTCAGCTATCAGAAGAAACTGCCAATGCCATAAACAAACACTTTAGACTGTACGGTTTTAAAATACTCCAGAAAGTTCAAAAGAGAAGTTTGCAACAGAGATTTCCTGATTAGGTTTCTTTTAAGCGGGACATTCACCAGTACGCCACTCCACTTCTTGGAACATAGCATGCCAAACCCCTTCGTCATTGTAAGAATCCAATGAAAATTGTACACGAAGGGAAAAGTTGGAATTCCATCCGGTTTTAATTTTCATTCGGCCACTAGGCCATAAAACTGAAATACGATAGTCGGTTAGGGGGAGAGAGCCTCTCACACAAAAGCGAAAAACTTTGACAAATATTGAATGCAAATATATTTATTATATGCATATATTTATATAAGCATCTAAACTTTTATTTAATAACATTAACCATATTTAATTAAAAATTACTTGTAAAACAAATCTATCAACATTTACTTTCCTCTTAAAAGCAATAAAAAGTTACGTAAACTTTGTATTTTATATTTATTTTTTAAATAAAAACGTCTACTTCTGTGTATATAAAATTATTTTAATGCATTTACTAATATAAAAAAATCAACAACAATGATTTTAACTTTAAAACGCGTGCAAAATAGTTTTGGCCAGGATTTTGCCACAAATACTCCCAGTGGAGACAGGAAGCTTATGAGCACCATAATCAATTTTCACTCCTGGGATAGTAAAAATAAGAAATATGAAAAACTGAACCAAAACAATAGTTGTTCCTGATATAAATGGTTAATCGTCTGTGAATCGCTTATTTTTGCTGTTCTTCCAAAATTTTGTTAATGTGTTCTGGTAACAGTTCTTCGCCTGTATTCTTGTTCGTGATGTCTTGAATGTCCGTATAATTTGATATAAAATTAATCCTGAAGATTTATTAAAATTAGAGAAAAATTGTACGTAAATGAAATTTGTGTCACTGAAAAGCTGATTTTTTTTCTACTTTAAGATGGTGTAAAAGTAGGTTTTGTTAGACAATATTTTCAGAAGATATTGTGTTTTAATTCACTCACCGGCAAGGCCGCGGTGGCCTAGTGGTAAGGTCTCGGCTTTAGAGCCGGAAAGCTCCAAGTTCGAAACCCGATTCCGCTGAAGATCCGTCGTGTATTGGGCCTGTTGCAAGCTAAATTATACGTAGGAGGACAAAACATTCTCCCGTTGGTGTGGTGCGGAAGTTTGGAGAGGTGGGTACCGCTCGTGTGCCGTTCTCGTTGTCTGACCGAGGTTCAAAATTACGAGGTCCGTCCCAAAATAGCCCTCTTGTGGCTTCAAAATGGGACGTTAATATAACTAAATTGAACTCACTCTTTGGCTTTGAAAAGTTGACAGTGATCTTTTTCGTATTTTGAAAAGCACACATGTGCCAAATTTCATCAAGATTGAAAAAAAAGTGTAAAATTGTGTAAGAAACACAAAACAGACTCACACTCTCTTTATATATATATATTATATGTTCTCGGATTCCGAAATCCTCAGCGCCTTTTGCGCATGCGCCAGTCGAACATGATTTCACCAAAATAGGGGAAAAGTGAAAAATGGAGGGATAGATGTTTATTTTTTACTTAGTGTGACATAACAAAGAACTCCGGAAATGCGTTCGGCTTACTCATTGCCTGTCACCCCTTTCCAGAGTAAAATCGTCCAAAAGTGCTAGTCTTGGGATATTGAAACGATCAGTATATATAGAGATTTTTTCGAAATAATAATGAGTACTAATGCTAAACAATTTAACAGACAAATGTGGCATGTGTCTTATTACTTACGTAATTTGAACTAATAAGTTTTCTGAGATTTTTCTATTTATTTATTCAATAATAAACGACATTAATACAAGCATTTTTCAAAAGCAAAAGTTATTTATTTAATGAAGAAATGCTCATCCTAGATCTTTATCGTTTTTTTACATGAAAATTTAGGAGGTCGGATATTTGGTGGTGAACAAGAGTTCACAGTTTCAAAAATCTCTTATGAGAAAAATTCAAGTCTTCGATGCCCTTTAAAAAAATAATCGCCAACAACCAGGAAATTGATAAACTATGCCAAAATAGCAACACGTTAGTGTCCACTTTTTGTACATATTAAAAAGGAAAAATTATTCTTTAATAAAAGTGTGGAGGTGAAAACATAAATCGTAAAAGCGTAAGACACAGTTACAAATGTTCTAAGTAAATTCAAATTATAATTACATTCATACAGCATTTTAATTTTTATAAAATTAATATTTAGCCGCTTTTTCTTGCTTATGTTAATCATTATGGATTTATATCCGTCTACTATTTTCGCCTCGCACTTTTACAATTTTTGATTTGTAATACCTTCATAATTGTAAATTCATTTCATAACATTACATTCATAATTTTTATTTTTATAAAATGAATGTTGAGCCATTTTTTGTTTCGTATACTAATCATTGTGGCTTCATATCCTTCTAGTAATTTCTGCGCCTCGCATTTTTATAATGTTTGTTTTGACCTGCATATTTTTCAGAGGCGGCACTAGTGGGGGACAAGGGGGGGAATTGTCCCCCTGTTGGGGACCGCTTGCCCCCCCCCCCCTCCATCGGCGAGAATTTAAGACTTTCGTCGGCAAAAATCTTCACTGTTTCGGGAGATGTAAAGAGCTGGGTATAAAGGAACATAATTTATTTATTTATTTATTCAAAGAAAGCACACTACAGAGATGACTCCATTTACAGAGCGCATGATCGAAAACATACAAAAAACACAAGCCACAAAGTGAATTAAAACACAAAGAAAAAAAGTAACTGCAGAGAATACAACAGTTCAAATCTCAAAACCCATAAATGCTTTAAAATGAAAACACGCAATTACAAAAGCACCAAAAACACACTGAGGCTACAAAAGTACATGTTGGACACCGTCACATTAAAAATAAAAAAATCACAGAATTTTTTTTTTTAAATTTAGAACACCAAATCGAAAAACCATTAAAAAAGCAAGGGTCAAAAAGTCAAACACACACAAACACTAGATCAACGTATAAAAATCTTAATATGTATAGTCAAGTGTAAGAAAAGAAAAAGATATCAGGTCATGTATTTAAAAGTTGAAAACAATTCGATTTAAAACCAGTAGGAGACATACATGATAAATGTCCAGTTCACCAGAGATCTTGTTAAAAGTCTTATAAAATTTATACAACGAGAACCTGTCAATATAATTAAATCTAGAGCACACATTAGGAAAAGAACCCTGGTTCCTCAAAGATCTGGCAAGCACAGCGAAATTTATTGCGCTCAGTATATCAGTACAATCGTTCGAACCATTGATTACCTTGTAAAAGAACACAAGAAACATCTCGTCTGGAACACAAACTTGGTATATTAAACATATCACGTAGACAGGAAGAAGTTGTAAGTAAATTCCATTTTTCTTGTAAAGCAAATATCGTAAGAAATTGTTTTGAATTCGCTCAATAATTTCAATTTTATTACGGTAATTGGGATCCCAAATAATACTACAATATTCCAGACTGGATCGTACATGAGCATAGTATAAAACCTTCAGAGCAATTACACTCGAAAATTCCCTAGTTTTGCATTTAAGAATTCCAAGTCTACGATATTCCTTGGAGACCATGGAATTAATGTGTTGGGAAAAATCAAGTTTAGTGCCAAAGATGATACCTAGATCCGTGACTGAATCAGAGCGTGATAAAACAAGATAATTAATTTTATAAACTTGATTCAAGTGCTGAGATTTTCTAGTATAACTAAGAATGCTACATTTTTCAATGTTGAGGTGTAACTTGTTGACTGTGCACCACTTAAAAAGACAATCAAGGTCACTCTGCAGAAGGACAGCATCTAGATTGGAATTCATTGAACTAAACAATTTCAAGTCGTCAAGCAAATATAAGATACTCAGAGTACATAAAAACACTAGTAAGGTCATTAATGAATAAAATGAAAAGCTGAGGTCCAAGATGATTAGAGCCCTGTGGGACACCGGAAGTACCCGAGAACTCACGTGAAACAGCATTATTAAAATAAACATAGAGTGTCCTATTACATAAATAAGAAGGAAGCCAATCCGTCAGGTTAACATGGAAACCAAGACCATGCAACTTATTTAAAAGAATGCCAAAATCGATAGAGTCAAAGGCCTTCGAAAAGTCGGTGTAAATAACATCAAGTTATGAGCCAATTTGAAATGAAGAAATAATCTTATTTGTCAAGCAAAATAAATTAGTGGCAGTTGAACATTTAGGAATAAAACCGTGTTGAGATGAAGAAATTAGGTTCTTAACTTGGTGGAAAGGCCTTTTATGCATTATACTTTCAAAAATCTTAGACATGGGACTTAAAATAGCAATAGGTCGATAATTTTTACAATCCTGTGCATCTCCTTTTTTAAAAACAGGAATAATTATTGTTTGGTTCCAGACATGAGGAAACACGTTTGATCTCAACGACAGGTTAAACAAAATAAGAAGGGGATAAATGAAAAACTCTGCGCATCCCTTAATAATAAAAGAAGGAATGCTATCAACACCATCAGTTAGAGAAGATTTTAATTCCCTGATCGCTAAAACCACATCATCATAAGTAACGCTGTCGATTTTAACCAAATCACCGACACAGTTGCTCTTGAACTCATCCTTTATATCATAGTTTGCGCTAGGTTTGAATACAGATTTAAAATAGTCAGCAAAAGCATTTGCAATATCACCATCATTCTCATAACACACGTTATTATATTATAAACTGTTAGGTGAATTGTGCTTTTTATTATTAAAATAAGACCAAAATTTTTTAGGATCCGAAATTAGATTATTTTTCGTGAGCCGCAGATATGTGTTATAATCTTTTTGGATACTATACTTAACAGCAGAGCGAAGAGTTCTAAATTCATCTGCTGAATCAGGATTTACACATTTTAAAGCCAACTTTCGGACCCTGGCTTTCCTTTTTAACAATCTTCTAGTTTCAATTGTGTACCAGAAGGGAAATCTCCTAGCAACAGTTTGTCTTAAAGGAACAGTACAACTAAAAACATCATTTAAACAGTTATAGAAGCTAAAATCTGTTTCGTCAATGTCATTAAAATTAAGTAGAAAACTTCAGTCAATCTCACGGAACAAATATCACATAGTTAAAAAGTCAGCCCTTTTAAAATCATATCTAAATATATTCACATTCTTCCTTTTGGGGTGGTCAGCAACAAAACAAACGGAAATTGATAGAGCAGGATGATGTTTGTCTTCGGGAACCACAAAGGTTTATCACTGTGCCAGACAGAAATATGACTAAAATCAATATCAGTTAAAATCAAATCAAGAAATTTATTATTGCAATTAAAAGTATTGTTAAATTGAACTAAATTGTAAAGATTCACAAAGTTGGATAATTCGTTTACAAGTGGATTCTTGTTATTACCAAAATCGTCATATATAGATAATTTAAAATCACCACAGATGAAAATGTTATCAAAAAAAACCAAAACTTTCAAAACAATCAAAAAATTCAACATACGTGTCGGCACGAGTGGAGGGCGGAAAATAAACAACACAAACAAGCATTTTTTGCCTGTGATTTAATTTGATTGATATCCAGACTGCCTCGAGGTCCGATCCAGGAAGGTCCAAAATACAGGGAGAAAAACACTTTTTAACAGCTATAAGAACACCTCCATCACGTCTGCATGAATTTGAATTTAAATCCCATCTTAATGTTATTGTGTAGTAAATGGTCGAGATAAGCGATTCGCCTTTGAATTTGACGACTGATTAACGGTTAAGTCGACAGAATGGCCGACGTCTGTTTCACTTGCCGACCATTCTGCCTGTGTTTCGCATCCCATTTCACACAATAACCGACAAGGCGACAAGTGAATCAGAGGTCGCATTTTGCAGACTGGAGAAGACCAACGGGCTAAATCTGGGCATTCACGAGTAGTAAAATCCATTCCATTTGGCCCAAAGATCGATGTGTTTTCACCGATTCAAGTCGATAGATTTAGGCAGGTCATTCACGGATGCTCCAAAGCGCACTACCGGCTGCTTCGATCCCCCCTACCCTCCTCCCTCACAAGAGGGATTTTTGCTTTTGGAGAAAGCACCCTCCCCGCCCTGATTTCTCCGGTCTAACCGTAACTCCCACTCACTTTCCCCCTCCCCAACGCTCCCCCTTACTCGGGGGATTTATCGTTTGCCTCGAAGAATCATATTTCATTTTTATGGCCCTCTATTCCAATGGATAACCAACCTCGTTGGAATTCCAGTTTCGTGGTCTGTCTAAGCCAATTTTCATCGGGTTTCCACATTGACGGATGCGTTTGGCCTCCCTTCTTTCAAAAAAATGGAGTGGAACACTGGTGAATGTCCCGCATAAGACATCAGCAAGGCGGATGAAAATTTGTATGTTTTGTTACTTCCATTGATCGTTTCGATCATTATTGGATCGATGGAATTATTAGGGCAACCTAAAGTATCTGTATTATACACGAGTGTGGCGATATATAGCGGTCACTCCTCTCAACGGTCGTTTTTGTCCTGCGTGTAATTTTTCGGCCCTTAGACATAATGTTAAAATAACCTCCATTAACGGCCACTCAAGCCCTTCTAAACAATATTATGACTTTAATATTTTTCTTTTACATTTTCATAACTAAAAAAGTCTAACTAATATTTAATTTATCTCAAACGGTTGACCTATTACCATTTCCTATAAATTACATGTTGTGTGTTTAAGTGTCTATATATAGTATCTATATTTTGAAAACTTGTTTCTTGAATGGCAACGTTGTTTAAAAAAAAGAGTAGAAAAAATGTTATTTCATATTTTTCAGTTTCAGATTGACTTTGTATTCTCATATAATAAAAACCGCCATTTTGCAGTCGATTAATGAAGAGTTTATTTTAGGTTATTAGAGTACCAAACACATCCTTAAAATGGGTACGAGGGGGGCTGTCCATAAATGATGTCACACTTTTTTTCAATATTTTTGACCTCCCCCCCCTCCTTTGTCACAAAGTGTCACACTTTACCATATCCCCTCCCCCCTCTTGTCACATGTCACGCTATATTACATAAACATATACTTACAGTTCAGAAACAAAACACTACGTTATAGATCATATATCAAATTTTATTTTTAAACAACTATGTGTTTTAATGACATTTGTGAGAATAATAATGATTATATATGCACTTATTTTGTATGAAATAATATTAAGGTTTGCAACAAAAAACCTAATTAATATACAATAGCAATAAAATATTAATATAAAAGAGCAATTCAAAACAGTAGCATTTTGGAATTTGAAATGAAATTTGATATATTTTGCTTTAAATCTTATCTTTACTTTATGAACACAAAATACTCTTAAACAGATTGAATTGAAAAGAACGCCTCAATAAGATCAACTTGCTTGTGCCACTACCAGTTCTACCACTCACCCAGGTGGGGCGACATATCTTTTGTTGGACATTTCTAGGGTGTGACAGGGGGTGGTTTTCTTCTAATGGTGAAAAATTTCTGCTGCTACCATATTCTTAGAACCTACCCTGAATGCCTTTTTCGAAAAGAAAGGAATATAAGTGGAAAAAAAATCACACGAAAGTTGTTTTAGCCCCGATTAAAAAAATACCCTCAAATTCTGGTAATTTCAAAATAACTTCAAAATTTAATCTGCTGATTTTAAATGTTTTTATTGTAACCAAAACGTGTGATGTCGCACTTCTTGTTACTCCCCTTGTCATAATTCAATGGTCCTCCCCCTCCAAGCGTGACATCATTTGTGGACGGCCCCGAGAGTAATAATTTACAGAGAATTTCAAACTCCTTCTGAGCTATCGGGTTAGTCGCCCGTTCAATTTCAATGAAATACATTCTTTTCTTCTCTCCGACATTTTATACTAGCAGCATTCGGTTTGTTCGCAGGAAATATAAATTTAATCGAATTTTATATGCATAATTTTATATTCATCATTCCCTTCACAATGTGATTTTAAATTTCAAATTGTGGTAGACATTTAACCCGTGTTCTTTAAGCGATCTAGCAAACGTTCGGCCCATTTCTACATAAACGTCCCTTACGCAATCAAATAACTGTCCGTTTCATGTAACATTTAATTGCACGCTGCCGGCGCCAACTCCACTTTCTTATTCCTTATGCAAAATATGTATTTGATTTCAATATGAAAATGGTGTAATTAATGGCACTTTAAGTTTTGAAGGATGTTAGCTCGATTAAAACGTACTGATAAAAAGAAATAAAACTTAGCAACCATAATCATTCAGCTTACTGCAGTGATTCTCAACCTGTGAGGCGCCCCCTGGGGGGGGCGTGATAACACTAAATGGGGGGCGCGAGCATATTCAAAAGAAAAGATTATTAAAAAAATTTATTAATTTATTGAAAAAAAATTTTTTCTTGGTAATTTCCAAAGTTTGTAATTAATGTCGAAGTGTAGCTTTAGCGTCAAAATACCAAAGATACATTATTATCATATACATTGTTTTAGTATGAGAGGCGGAGGGGGGGGGTAAATATTCTAGTTTGCATTAGTAATTTTCTTATTCTAAAAATAAATATATTTCTTACTTTTAATTTTTTTAAATCCAAATATGGATCTCAAAACTAAACTGTAAACACTTGAGATTCTGATGAAAATCCTCTAATTAATTGGAATTTGAATCATATTTACAGTTTAAGTTTTAATGAATGTCCTGGAATTTTCTTCTTGTGTCTTAATTTCTTCGATAAAATTATGATTTCCTACTTTTTACTATTCGAATAAAATGGTGAGCTGTATGCTTTTATTTTTATTACTTTCTGCTTTTTAGTCTTTAATACATTTCATAATTAAAAACATTAGGGAATCAAATAGTTAATACTTCTCAAATTGTCTAGATGGTGCCAGCTCTTCAAAAATCAAAATTTAGTTAAATTAATATATTAAATGATGATTAAAGAGTTCAAAAATTATTAAAATATTGTATTGTCATCAGGAATCAACAACTGTACTAAATTTCAGAACTCTAGTACATCAGGAAGTGAGAGGAAAATCTATTACAAAATTCTACCCTTACAAACATAAAGCATTTGAAGTGAAGTAAAAGTATTTAATAAAAGTGGAAGTTGGCATACTTGGATTCAGAGAGCAGCATTATATCAGTGTTATAACTCGATTGGTGCCAAAAGTTAAAATTCGATTTATATTCAATTATGAAATAAATACTGGGTGCTGAAACATGAATACAAATAATAATACAATTTTTACTATACCTAATTAAGCGCCTACCTGTTTAGACACCTAAAAAATATTAGCAGCCAAAAGTGAACGTATAGCTGAAACAAAAGTAGTACATTGCATTGAAATAAATTAATTGAGAGATCAAAGAAAAACAAAAAAAAATTTGAATTTAAATCTTTTTTATTTAACAATTGTTTAAATTAAATCAATTACTGCCACAATTAACAAATAGATATATCCAAATATGATGCACACGACCAACACATAGAAAAAACAAATAAAAAATATAGCTACACATTATTACAAAAGCGCTGCAGGCTTAAAAATAGTAAAAAGATACTAAGAAAATACAACTTAAATTTAAGAAAGATCTCTCAGTAGAAAATTGTAATATGTCGTAAATTCACTGGGCACACACTCATTACACGTAGGAAGACTTTTTGTGTCACATAAAAAAGGGTCTTGAATCAGTGGAAGCACATATTACGTGATTTTGTATTATCACTTGCATTCAATCTTGGCTTGGAAAACCAAGTTTACTTTAATTCGTTTTCGACTCGAAACACTTTCTTGCACATATATTTTGCATGACAAACTTTCAGAAGTGGCACCTCTCATTCTTAAACAACACGAATAGTAAGCTTTGCAATGATTCACAGGCGATTCAAGAAACTTAATCAGGACAGTGTTGAGATATAGGGTTCTTTCATCCCTACAACACCATGTAGCAGAACCTTCCGTTTTAGGAAGCAGTCACTGCTATTATCTTTATAAGTGGCACATTTTTTATCTCGGATACTTTCACAAACTTATTTTGAAGTAGAACACATACGGATTACGAAAACAGCAATTAGATGCATAGACCGATTTAGCTTTAGTTCAGAATATCTTTAGTTCGCATCATTGAAAACCGAACGATCTATGCTCCTGCAGAATGTCATGGATAAAATTGCTCGAAAGTCGAAACAACTTTTTTTCAGGATCATCGTAATAACTGCAGGGGTAAGCACCGAGAGGCCTAACGGCCCTCGGGCTCCCGCAGATGCTCCCACTTCTTGCACGTATAGACAAGTCAAATTCAAAAATCACACAAAGGAATCTCTCCTAGTCACGCGACGCTTCAACCATTTTACACACAAAAACCTACGCCGTACAAAATAGAGAGCAAATAGTTCCGTTAAATAAAGTAATTTAAAATTTAATAAATCTTAAAACATTAAAGGAAATGACATAAAAAGTTAAGGCAATTAATATTTAAGTTGATTACTAGAAAAATAAATAAGAAAAATTAAGATATTTAATAAAACTATAAAAAATTACCGTTGATAATTCAAAAGTTGCCAAAGATGCCACAAGATAATAAAGAAACTTTGGTGGCGAAAATTTAAATTATTTAAAGTTACTGGTAAAGCCGAAAAATGATGTAGTTGCATTTTTTGCAATCTAACAATCAGAGCTGTATTAAGAGAGTTAGGAAAAACAGAAATTTTCAAAAGTGAGAAAAATATGAGGTCATTTCCAAGCATTCATTGAGTTGTTCAGTGTTCGGATTGCAGAAAGAAGCTTTTTCTTAAAATTCAAAATATTTATTTAGCTTTTCGAAACTAGTAGTGAAAAAAAGAGCAGCTTCCTTCAATCTATCATGCTTTGAAATATTGTCATTTTTTTTCTTCTACAGAGGCCAATGGAGGCGCGTCCTTTAGGGCTGCAAACCCCCCCCCCCCCTGAAATTATTTTAAAGGCTTGGGGGGGTTGTTTGTTTTTATTCGAATTGGCTTACTTTTACACTTTGAGAGTTCAATGATGAACGAAAATGGTAAAAAAGTAATAGAAAACGTAAAAGGAAAATCAATTAAGAATTGAGAGAGAGACAGACCTGATCTGCATTTTTACTGCTCCTAAGGATCAAATTACACGAACTGCGCAACGCTGACTCTGGAGGAAAAAGTAACACTTTCTCCGCTTGAAATTACATGCACTTGGAGCTGCATTTTCCCCAGCTCTCAGTTGGCGATACTTACTCATTTGGCTTTTTCTTTTCCTCGCTTTTTCTCAGTAGTCTAGTCATTGAGTAATTTTTTTAAATCATATTCTGGAGGAGTTGTAATTTTTTTGCTCCCGTATGTTTTTTTGGGGGGTGATTACAAATCCCAGGTTGGAAACCAAAAAATTGTATTGGAATTTTAGTTATAGCCAAAAAACATGAAAACAATTGGAGGGTTTTTTCAGCTGTTGTTTATAACTCAAAAACTTAATTTTTAGTATATTATCATTATATACCAAAAAAAATCAGCGCAAAATTTCCTACAACTTAGATCTGTACAACTTTTGCAGCACTGCCTGTTTCTAAACTCACGAGCCGCATTGATAGAGAACTATTTATATTCCTGGTTGTTGGGTCAGACCTACTTTTTCCGCATGTTACAACGGAAAAGTGACGCTCCGCCCAACCGGGGTACCAGAATAGACCCCAGAGGCTGTTCGCACATTTTTTTGAACAATTTCAAGTTTTTATACGAAATTGACAGTTAAGAAAAAGAGCAATTTTATTTTATTGTTCTTTTCCTTAACTGAAATTATTAACTACCAGAATTAATACTGGTCATAAATATATATATAAGGGCAATGTTCGTATGTGTGTTTCGCTATAGACTCGAAAACTACTGGACCGATTTATGCGCGTTTTTTTGCAAAATGATCCACGTTGTCCGAAGAATTTTAAAAGCTATTGAAATCCTCGATCTGACCATTAGAAAGAAAGTTAGGGGGCCTAATAATATTTTAATGTTTGGCTACCGTTGGCGATGGTTGATAAAATGATTGGCGAAACTCCTAAAGCAGGGTTGTTTTTCGACGTCGCGTAGACCTCGGGAACAGAGGCAGGGTTTCCATATTGGCCTTTTTAAGGCCAAATTCTAGAAATTTGTCTTTTTTCAAAGCCCTTGGCCTTTGAATTTTCATTTGGCCTTAAATTCATTTTTGGCTTTATTTTTGCTTATGACTTTTAGAAAAAATTTTAATAAATAATTTTACGATTTTTTAAAATAAACTATTGATATGACACTTTTCAAATGGCCCACAATGAGCTGTCAAACGAAGTAGTTCCAGAATAAAGGTGGGTTTACACGCGAACAGTAGAAAACCGACAGTAGGTTGACGCATGCGCAGAATCATAATAGTTTTAACCGGGCCACGGCAAAGTCCAAAGCGGTTCAATCTCATGATACCACTTTTACGCAAGTCGAATCTGATTGGCTAATCGGATCATGTAATCGGTCACATGGATTTCTCGCCAATATTCCAGTAACTTTTTTTATTTTGAATGTGCGCGGTTTTTTCAATTACAAGCTTATGACGCTTTACGTTTTCAATGAAAAAGCGAAGCTACGAGGTTCCACTTTGCTGAAAGCGAAGCCGCTGATGTTTTTTAAAGTTAAAAAAATTTGCCCGGTACCCACTTCAGATGCCGAAGGCATCGCGTGCGCAATCAGAAAGTCATGTGAGCTGACAAACCAATCAGATTCGACTTGCGTAAGGTGGTATCATGGGATTGAGGCACCTGTCGGCAAGTCTCTGTCCGAACTTGATAGCGACATTTCATTTTTCGGTCTTTTTCTCATTCTGCGCATGCGTTTGGCGTGAAAATGGAAATTTTTTTGGCGTTAAAAACTGAACTCTGTCATGACAGGAGGTAGCCCCCCTGCGGAGGGCGGGTACTCCATCAAATACGTTGTCTAATCTATGTTCAATTGTCAACACTCGTAAAATTTTCGTTTGAGATTTTCTTTGTCAATACTTCTCCTAATTTAGGTATGATACGTTTCAACTCTTTTATTTAACAATACTTAAATGTCGAATGTTTTAGGCAACAAATATATACTTTATCTTAAATAAATAACTGTTTGTAATTGCTGCAAATGCTTAATCAAATTGAGGTATGTAAAATGAAATTAAAGCTTTCTTAATTATTTATATTATTTCCAATCTAAATTTTCAGGAAAATAAAACCATACCTCCCTTGTATATTGTAACTTTGGCAAGTTTATTTGGCTGTCAGCGAACAATTTTGCCCTATTGTCACATTATAAAATTGATGAATATGCGTATGCAAAAGTATTCCTTTTTCTATATTTAGTGTTAGTGATAATTTTGGTACTGTTAACACAAAAAAGAATTAATAATGTAGTGACTTTATTATTTCTACAATATGCTGTATTTTATATTTATATTCAATTTGTCATATATCAATCATAGTGCATGCTTGTTACATCTGGTGCAGTTGCTAGTGTTATTTAGACACTGTTACCGCGTCAAAAAATTAATGCTATTGTAGCTTTTTGAATGCTTCTATATTCTGACATTTTCATAGTGTACTTTTAATTATTTTATTATGTTCTTGATAGCCAACGATAGAATATCATCACATAGTATTCTTCTGACTTTGTATATCCAGGAATGAATTATTTTCTAGTGTTTAGAAGTGCAATATATTGTGTTTGCAATGTATATATTCAGAATTTTATGAGAAATTAAGTGAAAAGAAAGCTAAACAGATAATTTTTATTTTCATTTTTACTAATTTGTTCATTTTCAGAATTCAAGGCTGTTTTGACTAGTATAGTGAATAATAGAGGAATTTTTTTTCAAATAATATTTTGTATATCCAGGAATGAATTACTTTCTAGTGTTCAGAAATGCAATATATTGTCATTGCATTGTATATATTCAGAATTTTATGTATGTGTTTGTATATATCATGGAATAGAGTGGAATCACTAGAAAGAATGTTGGAGATATTAAGTGAAAAGGAAGCTAAACAGATAATAATTTTCATTTTTAGAGTTAATTATTCTAGCATGTATATTTTGTTTTGCTTAGTTGCTTATAAAACTTTTTATCTTCATTGGAACAGTATATTCTTTACTCGGAAATGCATCCAGAAAATTGTCTTTTGTATTTAATGAAGCTTTATTCTGTGGTGTGTTTCCAAGTTTATTGATCCACACTTTTTAAAATATACTGTAGAATTATTCATTATGAGATTGTTAGAATGCATAGTAGTTATTTTTAGTAGGAAAAATTGTATTTCATATTATTCAATTATAAGTTGGATGTTAATGTTATACTGTAGGTATTGAATGTTTCTGAAGTTTGCTTTGCATGTTTCCTCTGCAGAGATAATGATTAATCAACTGTATGCATGTTTTATAGGTGCTTAATTTTTTTTCATTTTCAGAATTCAAGGGTGTTCTGGCTGCTGCAGTCAATAATAGTTTAGTTTTAGTTATATTAACGTCCCGTTTTTGAAGCAACACGAGGGCTACTTTGGGACGGACCTCGCAATTTTGAACCTCGGTCAGATGACGAGGGCGACGCCTGAGCTGGCACCCCCCTCTCCAAGCTTCCACGCTTTGGGTAGGCCGGGCCAGTGTGGGTATTTTTAAGCCACACCAGCGGGAGGACGTTTGACCACTACGTATGATTTGGCGTGCAACAGGCCCCATACACGGCGGATCTTCAGTGGAATCGGGTTTCGAGCCGGGGACTCTCCGGCCCCAAAGCCGAGACCTTACCACTAGGCCACCGCGGCCCGTCAGTAAACAATAGAGGAATTTTTGAAATAATCTTTTCCAGGTATGAATTTTTCTGATATTAAGAAGTGTAATATATAGTGTCTGTTGAATTCACTATATAAAAAACTGCCCTTTTCAGGGCCAAAAAATTTTATTCCTTCTTGATTAAGGTGAAATTATAATATTTTTTATATAATCTGTATTAATAACATTAAATCTGATTTGTTTTCAGGATTAATTTTTAGATTCATTATATTTATTTCAATTTTGCAACTCTTATTTGTTTATTTATGTACTTGCATAATTGTTGTAAGTTTTTTCCTTTGACATATATAGCAATCCCAAACAAAAGTAGGACTCTTGTAGCAGAATTTTTCTATTCCAATTTTTTAAATAAAGATGAAATTATTTGTGATTTTTGTCCGTTTTTCTTTAATAATCAAGTCAATTTTTACGGATGTTGGAAATTGAGTGAACTCTAAAACTTTTGATGCAATTATGTTGTAGGGTCATACATCAAATAAAATGCTAACTTTGTAATGAATATTAGTATGAATGTAATTTTTTTAAATTTTAGCTTTGAATAGTTAAGAACTAAGTTTAAAATTCAAAATTATACTAATTGCAACACTTTAGTTGGAGTAAACACCCATTTTGTTTATGTAGCAGTTTAAAGTTGGAATACTTAATTTAACTTCTCTCCTACATTTTGTTTAGTTTTTTCATTAGATTGACTCTGCAGAAAGCTTCATATAGATCTTAAGAATACTTCCTCATTAACAGATAAGCTGAATTAATTACAGATATTATTTTATAGTAATTTCAGTAAGATGGGGTCAAGTAGTCATAGGGATAGGCTTAACAGGCATCACTGTTTTAAAATTTCTTAAGCTTAATTAATTAGACAGGTGTTAGTTAAATATTAATTTAAGATATATTACAGATTATAATTAAAGATTTGAAACTGGATAACCCCAATTTTTGCATCAAAAGCATCACGTAACACGTAAGAAATCGGCCAATTGCAAAAAAGGATGTACTTTTTAGTGCATCACCAAATGATTTCATGCTACCTTTCATTTTTTACAAAGGGGCTCATTTATATGAGCAATAGACTAAAGGTAGTGCTAAAATAGACTAAAGGTATGGATTAGAAGACTTGGCGTTTATCTAATTTTCTTTAGATTTGAAAAAACCTGTTTTTTTATTTATGATGGGCACAGGAGTTACATGACTTATGGAACAGTAAAAAAGGCCATGCGTAATTACCCTATAACTTTTGTATAATTACACTCTAAAAGATTTGACATGAGCTGTACTTACAACTCTATAACCACCCGTTTCATCTATACTTAAAGTGGCCATATAGAATACAAGAGAAAAAAGAATAATGAAGGTTTGACTGAAGAAATTAGTAATAAAACAACTGCAAAAAGGAAGAGATGAAAGAAAACAGTTCAAAAACATGCAAAGAAAAACTTGATAAAGCAGAAAATTTATTATTCAGTCAAGTGAATCCAAAATTGCAGATAATCAATTATCACAGTATTTCTGCGAGACGTTGGCAAAATATGAAGGGGATCAATCAAAGAGCTTATTCTTTTGTATTGGATTAGAGAAGATTTTTAAATTTATTTGAACATACTACTAATTTTAAAAATAAATCAAAGAAATCTTATAGGAATATTTGACTAAATATAACATTTATCATTGATATTTTACAATATTAATTTATTAACATTTGGATATTTATGAACAATATTTAAAGTAAAAAACATTTCAGACAATATAAGAATTTTGTGTATTATAATTTTCTATACAAAAATAATTTTTATATCCCAAGTCCAATAATGTCCTAATAAGTAGTGTCCATATCTCGCCTATTTTTATTTGCAAGAAAGCATTTTATTCTGATGCCTTTTTCTCTCTACTTATTCCTGCAGTCATGAAAAGGCTTGATTTTTAGGCACTTTATTTAATTGAACTTCTTTTAAAAATAAAAATTGAGCAATGCAAATTATTTGAGATCAAGACAAATTTATATAAAATAATGATGCTTTATGTGAATTAGCTTTATTGTTTTAAATAATAATTATATAATTTAAATGCAACTTATGACAGATTATATTTTTTAATCTATAGATGCATAAATTATATACAGTGGCAAAATATTTTTTGAAAAATCAATTCCTTTATTTTTCTAGCTGTGTTTATTCCCATATAATCTTCAGATTCAACACCATGTAAATACAAGCAAAAACAGAAAATCTTTATTAACAAATTAGGTAAATAAACAACACTGTTTGAATAGTGGAAACAAATATAATCAAAGAGAAAAATACAAACACTTATGAAATATGAAACATAACATTATTCTCTGATATGTTTGTCATAAAGTAGATTACAGTAGTTAGTTCTAATATCTTTAAAAATTTACTGAATGTTTATAAAATTTTTACAAGAAAAAAATTTCAAACAAATAAACATGGCAATATTTACTTTTATCTACTACAAATCACTAATCAAGAATAACATGGCTTAATTGTCAGTTAGGCCCATAGTTTTAAAGTTTTTTTAGCACTACAGACCTGGCATCTATGTGCCAAAATATGAAACATTCAAAAACATAAAGAAAATAAATAATAGGGGGTGGTCCATTGTACCCTGGTCTCCCCTACTGTTCCAATGAAGATGAGCATAATCAAAGAAGGAATACGCCTGGTATTTTCATATAAACAATCCTTTTGCAAAATTTTTCCATTATGTATAAGACATAATTTAACATTGTCCATCATGTAAAAAATATGGATATTTTAAATTTATCTGACCAATAAGAGATTTGATTTTGTTAAATAAAAATCATATAGCTCATAAAACAAGAAAATATTACTATTCAGCAAATTTAATAAGAAAGAAGTAGTTACTAGTAATATTGAATGACTAAAATGGGATAATATGAAAATGCATAGGCTGAAGATTTTTTTGTACTGTTGTTGATTTTTACATTGATTCAATAATACAATTTTGAATTAGATTTTAAGAGTACCACAGCATATCAAAATCTTTTTCTAAAAGTGTTTAATGGTTCACTTATATCAGAAGAGTTTATGAATGCCCAGAATATAAAACAAAAATGCATCATTCATGAAGAGGATAAATGTTAATGTAAGCTGCTAAGTGTGATAAGATATAAAATTCTTTTTCTCATTCTCATCAATTAAGATATAACTAAACACAGTTTTAAAATATAAAATTATGTGCATTTTAAATTTATCAGAGCAATCAAAGATTTGTATTCTTGTAGTAAAAATCTTACAGGATATAAAACAACAAGCACAATAATTAATTTAATAAACAAGGACGATAGTATTAACCTGGAAACACACTGCAGAAAAATGCTTCATTAAATATAAAGTCAATTTTCTAAATGGATCACCAGGTACAGTAGAGACATTGTATTTTTAATAAATATATGTATTTAAATTTACAAGAACAATAATCAGTTTGCATGCAATGGACTGCAGAAATCCAGGATAGGTATTAATAACATGAAATATATTTTGAAACATACTGATTGAATTGGATAAGCAAAAAAAAGTAGTGGAAAGAAGTTATAAATTCTCCACACAAACATATAAAAAATTACACTATAAGTCATGTTAAACACCAAAATATTCCTTCAGAAAGTTGAACGGTCGGGAAAGAACTTGAGGGGACGTCTTAATACTAGCACTCAATACAATGAAACATGGTTAATACTACGAACTATGATATGAAGTGACCGCTAATCACCCAAAATGATGCCGGGCAATCCGCGCTTCGAAGCCGCATCCGCTGATCAACGTCATATCCACAACATAAAAGTCTTTTGGATGCCAAATCGGCGATTTATAAACAAACATGGAAGGCCTAATTCTGCCTCCAGAAATTGTGGCAAACATAGGAAAACTGGTCACGTGATCTACTGTCGGTTTTCTACTGTTCGCGTGTAAATCCCGCTTAAGAAAGGTTTCTGTGACCTTTCTTCAAAATGTTAGTCAGCAATAACTATGTTTGTCTCTGCACAGTATATAAGAACCACTTTCTCTGTTTTTATTCGGTTCTTTTCATTATCGAAATTCTTATACAAAAACTTCCACACAAAAGCGCAAGATATTCTTTTTCTTTTCAAAAAGAGAGAGAGGAATGGAAAGAGGACATCGCATTACAGATTTTTTTTTTAAAAAAAAAGGATGAAAAAGCATCTATGTCTGTAATTTCGGTACTGTTTGAAATACCCATCTCCAGCAATTTAACAAACGTTTTCATGTCAAATCTAAGGTATAGAAAAAAAGCGTCCAGAAATAATATTTAGAACGAGGCAGCATATTGAATTTTGGGTGTCAACTATTTAAATAACATTGAAACTAAGAGCAGTGCATTTTTTACATTTTTTAGAAACTCAGCCATCTATTACGAGTCTGAAATCAGTTTTTTTTATATTAAGGGGTTGTTTTTTTTTACTGTTAGTCATTTACTATGAGTATGAAAGAACTTTTAATTTATTGTAATCACACTGAAAAATATAGAACATTGAAGTTCACAAGTAAGAAATGTTGTCGTGCATGCGTAGAAGTAAGCTCGATTGCTGTTGTTAAATTTTATGAAGTTCCATAATGTTCAATTTTTTAATGTTTTATAATTTCTTAATGCCCAATATTAATTGTGATGGTTTTGCTGCATTATATCGAAATGAGCAACGTGGCAATAGTCGATTACGCATGCGAATGAATTGATTAAATCAATTGGTAAAACTTAATTGTATTGCATTTCAGTATAATTAGAAATTGAATATAGCTCGCATCCAGTTGTGGTTGTTGAAAGTATGAATAAAGTTTCCACAAATTTCAAGGCATTAAAATTCAAGAATGAAGCACCTGGGTTCTGTTGTTTGAATGGTAAAGTTAAATTACCACCAATGGAGGCACCACTTGAGCCATTGTTCTCATTGATCGCTGGTACTACAACACAATAGAAGTATTTTAGAATAACATACGAAATTATAACACATGTTTTCAAATGACTTCATTTGGTGCAACGAATATAATAACTCAGAATTATATGCCAACATTCAAGGACAAATATGACATACAGCAGGCTCTTTGTTTCCATTTACGCATGCTGACCACAAATTTCTGAAAATATATTTCATTGGAAATTCAAGTGATCAAATAAATCGATACACACATCTAAAGAAACGCACAAACACTGCCTTTTATATATAGATATCCAATTTTAAATAAGTACAATAATCGATATCAAACTTTCAATTGTGTTAATTTAATCTCTATATATTCTGAAATCTAGCAATAGCAAAGCATTGCTGCGTTCAGCTAGTACACATAATAAAATACAGTTAATAAAATATTTACTTTTCCATCACAATTCATGTTTCATTAATTTTTACAAAGAAAAAATAAGACTATGTTATGAAAAGAAAACTGTCAGTTTCTCCTATGCTTTCTTAATTCTTCTCTCAGTCCATTCTCACCAGTCTGGGAGATGAACAGACCTCATTTATATTTTCTCATATACCTTCATTAAATATACTTAAAATATGAAAATCCTTTTCTGCCACTTGTTATGCCAAAATAGTGAGGAAATAATTGATATGTAGTAGCAAAAATGCCTGAGCATTTTCAGTTTAAATGAATGCTTGAAAAATATTTTTGTGTGTGTTATAAAATATGAAAATGATTTCAAAATACAATAAAGGCAGTAAATGAAATAAGTCTGGTTTATTTAAGAAAACAAATTACACTCATGTCCATAAATTAAGGATAATGAAGTTCAGGCAAAGAAAGAGACAGAAGCAAAACAAATTTGACTTATTTGTAAAGTCTATTTATTAAACAAAAGGTAAAGAGCAAAACAGATGCTATATGTTTGACATAATTAATAAAAATTGCGATTTTTACTCCCTGGAACAAATTTCAAAAAAGAACCTATTTACAAAAAACAGTATAACATGGTTAGTATGATGGTTAATACGGAGTATGTCTCCCGGACGATGCAATACAGGCCTTACAACGCCTAGGCATGCTGAGTATCAAATTATCAATCTGATCTTGGGGAATATTACACCACTCATCAAGCAATGCCCTCCGAAGTTCCGGTAGACAGGTGGGAGGGGGTTGACGGGCTGCAATTCGTCGGCCAAGCATATCCCACACATGCTCTATTGGATTCAAGTCCAGTGAGTATGCTGGCCAATCCATACGGGTGATATCCTCCGATTGAAGGCATTCGTCTACAATGTTTGCACGGTGAGGACGGGCGTTGTCATCCATAAACAGAAATTCAGCACCCATGCCGCCCCGAAACAAATGTACATGTTGTTCCAGAATGACATCCCGATAGATGTGGCCTGTCATCGTTACACTCTGAACATGCAGGTCAGTTCTAGAACAAAGAATAATTCCTCCCCAAACGAGCCATCCTGCACCACCGTAACGGTGTCGTTCAATGGTGTTCTCTTGGTGGTAACGGGTACCTGGCGCTCTCCATATGAAAGTCCGGCGAGAATCAGACTGCAAACTAAACCTGGACTCGTCGGAAAACATCACACAAGACCACTGTTGCGGTGTCCACAATGCATGCTCTCTACTCCAGGCTAATCGCAGGCGACAGCGAGTTGCGGTAGGTGGAACACATCTGACAGGCCTACGAGCATATAGACCAATGTGCCCTAAGCGTCTGTACACGGTCTGCCTTGAAACTGTCGTACCGGTAGCTGAAGAGAGCTGACGAGACAGGTCTGATGCTGTGCTCCGTCTGTTTCTTTTGGCAGTAACTGCCAAATACCGGTCCTCATTCGGCGTTGTAACTCGGGGGCAACCTGTGCTGTAACATCTACTCACATTACCTTCATCTTGGAATCGTTGCCAAAGCCTGGAGATGACACTCTGGGCGATTCCAAGTTCCTCGAATACTTCCAGCTGGGTACGTCCACATTCCAGTCGTCCGATAATTCTACCACGTAAAAAATCATCCAAATGCTTCCTTTGTGCCATAACTATGCGGTTATTGCACTGAAAGGCTTTTAAAGCGCTTGTGAACAATTTTACTTCTTTGCCACCATTCCTTATATACCCCTCTCTTACAATCTCGTCATTGTGACGTACTATCCGCGTCATCTGGTGGTTTCCTGTAATTTGCATATTCTTCTTCAAGATGTGTGTGATAATTCTACAGGTGAAATTTTTATTTCAGAGTTCAATTTCTGTGTGATTCTGAATTATCCTTAATTTATGGACATGAGTGTAGTATAAAACAGTTTTGACAAATATACTTGTATTACGCACAATCCCGTTTTCATACAAAATATTTTATTCCAACTCAAAACATGAATATAGAAATGAAGCATTAATAACTAATAAAAAGAGATTCAGTTTAGATAGTTAAAAAGTAAATTTTTATCCAATGTCTTCAGTTATGGAGATATTAACCGATTTAAATGCAAATATCGACACATCTGCAATGAAAAGGCACTGTAAAATTGATCGTTACCCCCACTTTCTATTCCATGACCCTACCACTAACAGTATCTTCTAGTTTAAGAAACCTTCATCTACAGGTAACATTACATTCTAAAGAATATCAAATTTAAATGTGTCATATCTCACAAATCAGAAAAACAAATGCAAGGAAAAACTATATCAAATCATTGTTTACATATAGAATATGCCATTTTCATAAAATGTGACAACATTTTACCTTTAATATACTTTACACATACCTTTAACCCTTTCATTTCAGTGCTGAGTGCGACTGGTGCTGTAGCAGCTCTCTCTACGTATGATATTATCTTTGTTGTCGCGAAGTTTAGTTTCCAAAACTGGCAACAAAAAGAGTTGTTGTGATAGAAACGAGACGGATGAATAAAGTTCGATGTTTGTGATTCTAAACGCCTTCTTTCTTTTGAATTTAAATATGACTAAATCGTTCCTGAAATATAATTTATTTTATTAATTTATTCCATGTATTAACTGCGCATAAGCGCGCTACAAACTGGTGACCCTAGTGAATAGTTTCTTCTAACCGTCGAAATAATGGATGACGGCGAAACTTCTGTTTCGAATACAACCAGTGAAAAATATGAAGCGAACAAGGTAAGCGTTAAAATTCCACCTTTTTGGGAAGAAAAACCTGAAATTTGGTTCTTCCAAGTTGAGGCACAGTTCTCAATCGCTAATATTACTCAGGATCAGACTAAATTTAACTATCTTGTAGCACAATTAGAACCCAAAGTAGTCGAAAACATATGGGATATCATCCAAAGTGAACGGAATGATAAATATGTAGCTGCAAAAGAACGATTGTTAAATACTTTTAAAGAAAGCGAGGCAAAAAGTATCACAAAATTCTTACAGGCATTTCTCTTGGCGATATGAAACCTAGCCAATTATTGCGCAAAATGAAATCACTTGGCGGAACAAATATAACGGATAAAGTTTTGCGAACTTCGTGGCTTGGCAAAATGCCAGAATCCATTAAAAATATTTTGGTTGTGAGTAACCTGAATTTGGATAACTTATCGATAATGGCGGATAAAATATTTGAAATGAACTCGACGACAGAAATTTATTCTGCTGCTGCAGACAGTTCTGTAATGAATACTGTGCTTGATAAAATCTCTAATTTAGAAAAACAGATTTCGGAACTAAATGTTCACAGACAGTCTAGAAGTAAATATCGCCACTCTGTCTTTAATCGAAGCAACAGCCGAAGTCATTCACGAAAGAAATATAATCCCAATGGATCATACTGTTACTATCACTTTAAATTTGGTGATAAATGTTATCCGGATAAATGTAAAAGCCCATGTAGCTGGAAAGCTTCGGAAAACTCCGACCAGCAGTAGATTCGACGGCAGGTTCTGCTGCAGATAAATTAAAAGATTGCCGTAACTACCGATTATTCGTTACCGATAAACAAACCGGTTTACGCTTTCTTGTGGATAGCGGTGCTGACTTATCCATAATTCCAGCGACATCAAACCATAAAATATGTAATTCCTTTAAATTGTATGCTGCAAATGGAACAATAATACCCACTATCGGTTTCAAAATTTTAACTCTGGATTTAGGCCTGAGTCGGTCATTCCAATTTCCTTTTGTGATTGCTAAAGTGGATCGAGCTATTTTAGGCGCAGATTTTTTAACCAAATTCCAATTGATTATTGATATGCATAACAAAAAATTAATAGATGGTGTCGCAAATTTATCTATTCGAAGTCATATTGCGTGCGTAACAAGTGCGGATAGCATAAGAACGACTGACAAAAAGTCTCGATATGCAAATTTGTTATTACAGTATCCGAATTTAACAAAACCAAATCTGTTAATTTGCAACTCAAAACATAACGTAAAGCACTATATAGCTACTAAAGGCCCTCCTGTTTTTTCAAAAGCTCGCCAATTAGATGGAAATAAACTAAAATTGGCCAAACAGGAATTCAAATTTATGTTAGAAAACGACATAATTAGACCTTCAAAGTCACCATGGGCCAGTCCACTTCATTTAGTATCTAAGAAGGATGGAACTTTGCGACCGTGCGCGGACTATAGGCTATTAAACGCACAAACGATTCCCGATCGTTATCCTATACCAAGAATAGAGGACTTTCACCATATATTAAAACAAACGAGAATATTTTCGAAAATTGACTTATTTAAGGCTTACTTTCAGATTCCAATTTCTGAAGACGATAAACAAAAAACAGCAATAATAACGCCGTTTGGGTTATACGAGTTCAACGTAATGAGCTTCGGATTGAGAAACGCCCCATCTACGTTTCAACGATTCATTAATGAAGTGTTTTTCGGATTGGACTTTGTTTTTGCATATTTAGATGACATTTTAGTAGATTCTTCAACGGAAGATGAACATTCAGAGCATCTAAAAGTAGTTTTCTCTCGATTAGAGCAATATGGTCTTCGTATAAATCTTGGAAAGTCGGTTATGGGAGTGAATCAATTAGAATTTCTAGGATACATGATTACTCCGGAAGGATCAAAACCCCTTCCTGCAAAATTAAATGTCATCTTGAATTATAGATTACCGGAAACCATTCACCAATTGCGTACTTTTCTTGGTCTAATTAATTTTTATAGGAGATATATCAAAGATGCTGCCAAAAATCAGGCGGTACTCCATGAGTATTTAAAAGGTACCAAGAAAAAAGATAAAAGCAAAATTCTGTAGACCAAAGAAGCAAAAGAAAAATTTGAGCAATGTAAAAAAGATTTAGCAAATGCTACATTATTAAGTTTTCCTAATCCTGATTCACCATTAGCTCTCTTCACTGATGCTTCAGACTACGCAGTTGGATCCGTACTGCAACAGTTTGAAGAAGACAGTTGGAAACCTTTAGCCTTCTTTTCCAAAAAGTTAACTAATGCTCAGAAAGGACATAGTACTTACGACAGGGAACTGTTAGGAATATACCTTTCTATCAAACAATTCAAGCATATCTTAGAAGGAAGACAATTTACAATATACACTGATCACAAACCTTTGATATTTGCTTTTCAGCAAAAGAATGAGAAAGCCTCACCTAGACAACTACGTAATTTGCAATATATATCAGAGTTTTCAACAGATATTCGTCACATTGCCTGAAAAGAAAATATCGTTGCAGATTCGTTATCCAGGATAGAATCTATCTCTGAAATAGATTATGATAAAATTGCGGATGCACAAATCGATAATCAAGATCTTAACGAGCTACGCTCGAAACCATCTTTACATTTTAAGCAATATCCTTTGGACTCTGGTAAGCTACTTTGGTGTGATATTTCAACCACAAAAATTCGTCCATTTATACCTCAAGATTTCCGGATGCACATATTTCAAAAATTTCACAGCTTAGCTCACCCTGGTGTGAAATCTACAGTCAAACAAATAGCTTGTCGATTTATTTGGCTCAACATTCGAAAGGATATCACCCAATGGGCAAAATCTTGTATCCATTGTCAAAAGAACAAAATCAATAGACATACTCGTGCACAAATTGCCACTTACAAAGAAGTAGATGACAGATTCAGTGTCATCCATATTGACATCATAGGCCCGTTTCCTACTTCTGAAGGGAAAACGTACTGCCTTACCTGCATTGATCGATTCACATGTTGGATAGAAGTTATTCCTTTAGCAAATGTGACAGCTGAAACAGTAGCTCGAGAATTTTATGATCACTGGATTTCACGTTTTGGAATGCCGTACCGTGTAATCAATGATCAAGGTAGTCAGTTTAGATCTGAACTCTTTAAAAACATTGGTGTTATTTGTGGATTTAAAGTATGCACAACCACAGCATATCACCCACAATGTAATGGGAAAATTGAAAGGATCCATCGGACCTTAAAGGCTGCGATCAGAGCACACAATTCTATAAAATGGACTCAAACCTTATCAACAGTTTTATTGGGACTAAGATCGGCTTTACGTGGTGATACAAATTACACCATTGCACAAATGGTTTATGGACAACCTATCAGGTTACCAGGAGAATTTTTTGAGAAATCAAAAAGTATCTTGGATACCGATACGTTTGCTAAAGAACTGCAAAAACAAACGGAACTGCTAAAACCACTAGATACTCGCCGACGTCCTCAAAAGAATTTTGTTCATAAGGACTTGCATACTTGTACACATGTGTTCATACGCATTGATAGAGTTAGGAAATCATTAGAACCTCCTTATGATGGACCTTTTCCAGTTGTGAAAAGACATGACAAGTATTTTACTGTCACAATCAAAGGCAAGGATATCAATATATCTATAGACAGATTAAAACCAGCATATTTGCTGTTAACTGAGGTAGACGCGCCTCATCACAAGAAATTGGATACTGCACCAACATTGTCCAACGAAAATCTAACTGCACATCAAGAAACTGAAAAACAACAATCAGATTTGCTGGACAAAGATGTTCAGAAAAAACTACACGCTCTGGTAGACGTGTACGATTCCCAGCGCGTTACAAAGATTAATTGCATATTATTCATTGTTATTTCATATTCATTTCATGTATTTTTTATATTTGTATATGTATATATTTTTTTTCCTTTCATATTTGTATACAATTGCATATAAATTGAAGATTTTGTTATTTTTGCAAATTGTAACTGTATCGTAACTATGTTGTTACTGGGGAAGGAGTGATGTAGCAGCTCTCTCTACGTATGATATTATCTTTGTTGTCGCGAAGTTTAGTTTCCAAAACTGGCAACAAAAAGAGTTGTTGTGATAGAAACGAGACGGATGAATAAAGTTCGATGTTTGTGTTTCTAAACGCCTTCTTTCTTTTGAATTTAAATATGACTAAATCGTTCCTGAAATATAATTTATTTTATTAATTTATTCCATGTATTAACTGCGCATAAGCGCGCTACAGTGCACCATATTACAGAATTTTTGATATCAAAACATGTATGAAGTCATCAGTAGTAATAAATTCGAACCACCAAAATCACATCAACATCCTGAAACATTTTTCAGGTTCTCTACAAATCAAAACAAAATTAATGCTGAATTTATCATTTAATTAAGAGGTCAAAAAGTACTACCTGTTACTGGTGAGTGACAAAACAAGGATTTCAATAGTTCAATACAAGAGCAATACTAATAGCAATACCGATTCCTGAATTATAATAACAAATCTTAAATTTACTTCTCAACCTTGCTTTATTTATTTCTATTCTGCATTTCATTAAATAAATTTTGGACATCAGTAGTTAAAAAGCAACAGTTGACCAAAGTATTTCTCCTATTGCTTTGCATTTCTGCTAACTAGTCATCAAATATGGATTTCTGGAGTATTTTTACTTCCCCTTGGAAGAAAAAACATTTGTTTTTTTTTCAAAAATAAGGAGAGACAGTAGATAAACAGAAAACTAAAAGTAGTGTGACAGAACATTCATGTCTCATAACTTACAAGTAATTTTTCTACTTGCTCTATGAGAATTGTAGAAGAAGTAAACTAATGAATACGAATAAACATTTATTAATCAAGTATAATTACATATAGAATGGAAAATAAGATTATTCTGATTAAAAAAAGTAGGGTCATCAAAAATTAAATCTTTCCCTTCTTTATAGTTATAGTTTCTTAACAGTTTTGGGTATGTTTTATTCTATATACAATATTGTGCTTAATACATAATTTAATAATAATTTAACAATACATCCAAATTTATAATGCTTTTTATAACAAATCCTATAATTTTTATTTATTTTTTACCTTTCAGATTCTAAAAAAATAATTTTTTTACAGTACTGAGAGAAGCTTTATCCCTCTTAGATAGAGAAAATCCCAAAACGTTCCTCCCAATTCTACTCTCAAGTAACCTTGTCTTTTTTCCTGTGTTTCATCTGAGGCGTAAAAAAAAATTGCATTAGATTGTAGATGGATTTAGATATCCAATGCCAACAAAAAATAATTAAGAGATTAAATTCATAAACTGAAAAAATTCAGAGCAATGCATTTCCACAGTTCCTAGACACAAGCAGCCTCTGTTGTAATGTTATCTTTATAAGATAAAAATTACCACAGACTTGATCATTACAAGCACAGGAAAGAGAAAAATTCCCAAAATTCTAATATCAGAAAAATAATGATGTAACAATTTAATATGCAACATTTTCTAAATGCATTTTAATGATGAAAGAAAACATTCATCAAATAGGTGGATGCTTACATACCTATATAACACAGAAGATGAAATTATACAGCAGTACACATTCACATAAAATGTCAGATTTTCAATGTGAAATTTAAAAAATGAAAGCAAATGCATCTTCAATGAATTCCAGAATGCTAAAAAAGTAAACATAACTGAAAATTTTGACTATTTCAGTATCTCTGCACAATTTTTCATGAATATCTTTTAAATATTCCAAAACTTTTCCAGTAATTGGTGAAAAAAGTTTTGTGCAAAATTTAGCCTGAATGGAAATGACAATAATGCACCGTAAAGAAATTGGGAACTTTTCTGTTATATGGGTAAAAACTGATACCACCCATAAATTTTGATATGAAACATCTCTTTTCCATTAATATGTCAGTGGCCAAAATGTAAAAAAGTACTCCTTTACAGCGACTCATGATGCAAAGTTGGTAAAAAGCACAAGTTTCATGGCACAAGATGGATGTATTAAATGAATTTGGTATCATTTTGGGTGCTGCCGAGCTAATGGAAAATTAACAAGAATTTTGAAACCATAATAGACACTTTGTTTAATTTCATTGCATATTCTTAAACTCTGTCAATGTCTGCTTTGTAAAATATCACCTTTAAGTATAACAACTATATCACTTGATAATTATGTAAATAACTAACCAATATGGTAAAAGAAAAATTCTTTCTTATAGAAGTATCAATTGTTAAAAAAATTAAGCTTCATTAGAAAAATATCATTTTCATATTAGTTTATATTATTAAATATTTTATTCAACTTGTAATGATACGATTTAAACAGTGTTTTTTAAAAATTTAGTCAAAATAAATAGTAACCTACAATCAAATATAGACAAGATACCAACCATAAAGAATGCTGCAACAGAATGGTTATTTTACCATTATATAAAATCTACATGAAATCAATTTTTTTATTTTGATATTTTCCAAATATAATACTTTTGATACAGCCTTAAATCCACTGGCATAATAAAGAATATTGAGTCAAATTTAAATATTTTACACATTGAAATTATATGAATACTTTTTTTCAATGACAATAAATTTACCACACATAAAGAAAAAGCTCTGTATACATATTTTGAATTCAATTAATACATCATTGACAGCATATTTACAGGAGAATAACAACTAAGTTGAGATGTAAAGCATTTAGAACAAATATAAAAAGCGTTGATGAGGTTTTTTGAGGTACGATGGCTGCTCACCTTGCTTTATGTCAAATTATCCTTCAACAAAAGAAGTCATTAGGCTTCAAAAAATATATTAGAATTATTATTATATAAGATATTTGTGGTGTCTAATACTTGTGCGACACAAGTTAACTGTAACTGAACCCGAATGGTGTTCGAGACTTCGCGAGACTCGCCGGGAGTTTGTGGTGGAACGTGTCCAGACTGGTAGAACGTGATGCATGCCTGTATTTACGATATAAGAATGATCTGTGTAATTATCTAAATGTACTGTGCCGTGTAAGTGTAGTGAACGTCCATTAAATATGTGTGAATCAAATGAAGCTCATTATTCAACGAACCCACAAATATAACACAACAAGTGGCGACGAGACGGCGAAGTCATGTTTAGTTTTGGTTTCGAATAAGTGAGTACGAAGATTTGTTTTCCACATAGGATAGGGCTATGCCCGAAGACTGCCAAGGTAATCCGTTTTATTTTTCGTTTTGATTGAAGTATAATGGAGCAGCACATTGCAGAATTATTGAAGCAGAATCAAGAACTGATTCTTGCTTTACAAAGAACACATGGTTCTTCTCAGAAAGTAACTGTGCAGTTTGAAAAATTTGATGAAGAAAATGAAAATTTCGATTGTTTCTTAGAAAGATTTCAAACGTACTTAGACGTGCAAAATATACCAGCAGATAGTAGAGCTAAGGTATTTATTTCTTCCTTGAGTGCTAAACTGTATCAGTTGCTAAAAAATTTGCTAGCTCCTGACCTTCCTTCTGACCAAAATTTGGATAAATTAAAAAATGTCCTTAAACAACATTTGACCCCAAAACCGTTAATTATACCTTCCCGCCATAAGTTCTTAAATAGGAAGCAGAACGAGGGGGAAAGTATTAATAGTTATATCGCAGAACTCAGAGCACTTGCAATAAACTGTGATTGTGATAGTAATATGTTAAATATTATGTTACGGGATGTTTTTGTGAGTGGGTTACGCGATAAAGGGGTACTAGATCGGTTATTTGAGGAAGATAACATTGATCTTGGAAAAAACGTTGCAGATCGCATTGGCAAATGGAGAAAGCTTGTAAAGGGGCAAAGGATATTATGGGACAAGGGATAAAGGCAGTGTATGCAGGAAAAAAACAAATGAACAAAAAATCAAATTTTGTTTCGAAGCAAAAGAAACCTTTATTTTGTTCTCGGTGCACAGGCACAGATCATGTAAAGGAAAAATGTAGATTTATTTCTAGCAAATGTAACTTCTGTTCTAAAGTCGGACACATCCAAAGAGCATGTTTTGCTGCTCAAAAATCTAAAACGAAACCAGTAAAACAAAAGCAAGTAAGCTTTAACGGCAAAGCAGAAAACATAAACGAAATTCCAGTATTTGAATTAAATTCTATAGATTCTGGGTTACACGAACAACCTCCAATAATGATAAATTTGAAAATAAAAACTGTACGATGGAATTAGATACGGGGGGAGCGGTTAGTGTGATGAGTATAAATAATTTCAGAAAAATTTCCAAGAAACAAATTCAGCCTACCAGTGTAGTTTTTAAAACGTATAAAGGTGACTCATTGATACCTATGGGGTACGTTACCGTAAAGGTTGAATATAGGAATCAAATTTCGAATTTGAATCTGTACATTGTTAAAGAAAATTTGGATACAATTTTGGGTCGCGAATGGCTTTATAAAATAAATTTGGATTGGCAAGCTATTAAGGCGGTTAGAGCTACAAGTAAAAGAAACTTAAGTCAACTTTTGGAGGAATACAAAAACATTTTCGATGATGAATTAGGGGAAATTAATAACTATCAGGTAAAACTAGAACTAAAACCCGAAGTTAAACCTATATTTTGTAGGGTTAGAACAGTACCCTTTGCATTAAAAGGCAGAGTCGAAAACGAAATTGATAGACTTGAGAAAGAGGGGATTATTGAAAAGGTTGAACATTCGGAATGGGCAACGCCAGTTGTACCTGTCGTTAAGCCAGATGGCAGCATAAGACTATGTGCAGACTACTCAGTAACATTAAACCCAAATTTAATCGTGCCACAACACCCCTTACCAAGATTGGTGGAAATATTTACTAGTTTAAATGGGGGAAAACAATTCTCAAAATTAGACTTTAAACATGCATATTTGCAAATGAAAGTCCATCCAGAAAGTCAGAAACTTCTGACAATAAATACGCATAAGGGATTATACGTTTGTAAGAGACTTATGTATGGATTGAACGGGGCGCCTGCAATTTGGCAGCGTTACGTAGATGGATTATTTCAGGGTATGCAAGGAGTTAAAGTGTTTATGGACGATGCTAGAATAACCGAAAGTGACGAAATGTCTCATTTTAAAGCCTTAGAAGAATTTTTTAAGAAATGTAAAGAACATGGACTAAAACTTAATTTAAGTAAGAGTCAGTTTTTCCAAAATGAAATAAATTTTTTGGGGCATAAAATAGATGCAAATGGGCTACGTAAAACTGATGAGAAAATTTCAGCAGTAGTAAAGGCTCCTGTACCTAAGAATGTTCAGGAAGTAAAAAGTTTCCTAGGATTAGTAAATTTTTATGGTAAATTTTGTAAAAATTTAGCCACTATCGCAAATCCTCTTAATAATTTGACAAAAAAAGATGTTAAATTTAAATGGTCAAAGGTCTGTCAGGTTGCCTTTGAGCAAATTAAGAAGGAAATCTGTTCACCAAAGGTTTTGGTACGTTACGATCCAGAACTTCCTTTAACTTTAGCAAGTGACGCATCACCAGTTGGAGTCGGTTGCGTGCTAGCTCACATATATCCTGATGGATCTGAACGGCCAATAGCTTTTGCATCAAAAACTGAGCAAATATATTCCCAAATTGATAAAGAAGCTCTGGCGATAGTGTGGGCTGTAAAAAAGTTTCACTTATATTTAAAAGGGCGACGATTCACTCTGGTAACTGATCATAAACCTCTAGTAGCAATTTTTGGTTCTAAACGAGGATTACCAGTATTAACAGCTACTAGACTGTTACATTATGCATTAATTTTACAATCGTTCCAGTTTGATATTGTATTTCGTAAAACTGCTGACCATGGAAATGCAGACTTTCTTTCCCGATTGCCAAAAACCTCAGAAGAACTGGAGGTAAAAGACGATATCACAATATTTCAAATGACACAAATTGAAACATTACCTGTCACTTCAAGGGAGTTAAGACAGGAAACGGGAAAAGATGAAGAACTGGGCCCACTCTTGCGAGCCTTAAGGGAAGGTCGAAATTTACAAGGTAGGGAAGCTCAGTACACCATTGAGGATGGGTGTATTTTATATGGTCAAAGAGTTTGCATTCCAAAGAAGCACCAGAAAAATGTTCTAGATGAACTGCATACTGGACACTTGGGAATGGTAAAAATGAAAGCTTTAGCTAGATCATTTGTCTATTGGAAAGATATAGATAAAGACATTGAAGATGCCGTTAGAAATTGTGTCGATTGTGCCAGACACAAAACTGATCCTGCAAAAGCTAAAGTTCATTACTGGGAATATCCCAGTATGCCCTGGGAACGCATTCATATCGATTTTGCTGGCCCAATTTTCGAGCATATGTTTTTACTAATCGTTGATGTTCACTCCAAATGGTTAGAGGTATATCCCATGAAGATAACCACAACTAAGAAAACCATCGAATGTCTTAGAGACAGTTTCGCAAGATTTGGACTACCACGGGTGCTTGTCAGTGACAATGGATCCCAGTTTACATCCTATGAGTTCCAAAGATTTATGCAGAGCAACGGTATAAAGCATAAAACCAGCGCACCATTCAAACCTTCGAGTAATGGTCAGGCTGAACGCTATGTTGCTACTTTAAAACAATCGCTGAGGGCTATGCAGAAATATGAAGGTAGTATGCAACAGAAACTAAGTACATTCTTGTTACAGTACCGGAAGGCTCCAAATGCTACAACAACTCATGTCCAGCCATGCTATTCTTAAAAAGAGAAATTCGTACGAGGATAGATTTACTCTTGCCAGAATTAAAATTAAGAGTACAAGATCGAATACGAAAAGGAGTATTCGAATTCCGAGACAGGAAATTTGATATCGGAGATAAGGTAGCTGTGAGAATTCACAGAGCAGCTAACTCAAAATGGAAGTTTGGTAAAATTGTGAATAGAGATGGTGTTATCCATTACACTGTCGAGGTCCAAGGAACCTTAGTGAGACGACATGTGGACCAGATTCGTCCAGTGGGTGATCACGTGCAAGAGAATGATTTCATTCCGAACGTACACCGCAGATTTCCATCTACTGATGTTCAAGAAAGCAACTCAAATCTTCAGCATGCTGAGACAGCTGAGAATCCTTCTTCACAAATCCCAAACGAAGAGCAAGGTCCCTCTTCCACATCAGCAGTGGCATAAACTGATGTCCCGGCTCACGACTCACCACCGTCAGATGTTCAGCTGGATAGTTCTCAGATGCGGAGTCCACCAGTTCCAGCAAGCCCGAGACAAGTTCCTAGACGTTCCGGTAGAATCAGACGTCCTCCAAAGAGACTTGATCTTTAAGAAGGGAGGAGATGTGGTGTCTAATACTTGTGCGACACAAGTTAACTGTAACTGAACCCGAATGGTGTTCGAGACTTTGCGAGACTCGCCGGGAGTTTGTGGTGGAACGTGTCCAGACTGGTAGAACGTGATGCATGCCTGTATTTACGATATAAGAATGAGCTGTGTAATTATCTAAATGTACTGTGCCGTGTAAGTGTAGTGAACGTCCATTAAATATGTGTGAATCAAATGAAGCTCATTATTCAACGAACCCACAAATATAACACAACAATATTTCTAAGAGTTGGAATGAAAAAAGAAGATAAAAATAACTGAATCGGAAGTAATGCATCACGCTGCAAGTTTTAGTCTCAAAATTTGATTACATTTTAAAATTGTGAGTCAAAATGTAGCGAAATATTATTTAAACTTTTGGTTGCTGCATATAAACTTAGCATCAATGAATCGATGATGTCACCATAAATAATCGAAATTTCAAGATAAACGATTATCAGTGTAATAATACTGGAGTTTCTAATTTACTCTGTGTTATACTGTTGTTTCCTATAAGATTGACATCCAGTTTTTAAGCTACACGAGGGCGGTTTTGGAACGGATTTCGTAATTTTAATCTTTCTATTTTAAATGTACCATTCTCCCAACTCCCACTCCACACTAACTTGAGGATATTATTTTCTGCTATAACTAGAGCAAGCATTGACTCTAGAAATAGTTGAAATTTCAAGATAAAGAAACGTCAATGCTAGATTTCCAATTTACTCTTTGTCTACTCTCTGTTACAGCGTTGTTTTATATTAGATTATCATCAAGGTTTTAAGCTATACGAAGGCAGTTTTGGAACATACCTCGTAATTTTGAATGTTGACCAATGACGAGAACAAATGAGTTGTCACGCCATTCTCCAAACTTCCACTCCACACCTACGAATAGTGGTCCAGTTTCGGTTTGTAGCGCGACATATATAGAAATTTCGAGGTAGGCAAATGGCTTTAATTTCTTGAGGGTCGGTAGAGAACCGCTTGGGACCCTGAAAGCCATAAATTGTTTTATATAAATACGCAGTCTAAGGAGGGTTCACGGAGGTTAAAGTTGAGCTGGGGAGAATCTTTCGAACACTTGAGTCTCGTTTCTGTGAGACTTCGGATTTCATTCTGTAAAGTCTTAACCCCTTCAGACCTGGTATCCGTTATACCGGACACCAACTTTGAACAACTCCTATTAATTCAATAATTGACGAAACTGCATGCTGTTTTTTTAATTTGATTCTCGATTTTCTTTGAAATATAATCGTTGCAAGAATTTTTCGTTTTGGCGTGGAATCATTTTAGTTTTTCCAAAAAAAATCGAGAAAATCATCGTCCTTCCCAAAATGAAGCTCGGTGGGGAATTTTGTTTTTCAAGTAATTTCTTGTTTTTAATCCTTTTTTACCATTTAAAAGGCTTCTACAATATTTTATTACCCTTTGACAACCATTTTAAAGTGAAATTTGTGTGATTTTTTTTTTTCTTTTTTTAGTTGAAATATTCGGTATTGTCCGGATGCCGCACATGGGATAACTTTTTTAATTTTTCACCTACAGGCTTGAAATTTCATTTATGCTTTAACCTTTGGAGTAGTACACAGTACGCCAAAGGAAGAAAAAAAAATTCTAACTCCATTATTTCTAGAATCTCAAAATTTTATTACATTTTAAAGTTTTGAACCAACTTTTACATCCGTAACTAAAAGTTACTGTATGCAAATTTCGAATCAATGAAAATCATTTAGATAAGATCGCTTCTGAAGTTTTCACAAGAAATAATCGAAATTACAAGATAAAAGAACATCAATGTAATCAGGGCTGTCTTATCCATTGGGCTTATTGAGCTAGAGCCCAGAGGCAACAATGATCCAAAGGCGCCAAATTTGCTACACTGATTTTATTTAGTATTTTAGTTCTGTACCAGAATTTAGTTTAGTTTAGTTATATTAACGTCCCTTTTTGAAGCAACATGATGGCTATTTTGGGATGGACCTGGTCATTTTGAACCGCGGTCAGATAACGAGGACAACACCTGAGCTGGCACCTCCCTCTCCAAACTTCTGCACCAAACCAACGGGATCTGAACTAGAAATTATTCGATTATAATTTTAAATATGAAAAAGTTCAAATTTATATTATATGAACTTTAAAGCGTTAATCAGAGAGAACAAGTTACTTTTTCTCTCTCTCTTTTTGGTCTCAAATTATTTTATTTGGTAAGTATTTTCTTTATAGGTAGGTATTTTTTATTTTATTTTCCTGAAGGCCTCAGGCGTTCAAATTCGTAGTAACGATTCTGATGGGGCGCCAATTAACTCCAGCCCAGGGCGCTGAGATTTGTTAAGACGGCCCTGAATGTAATAATGTTGGAGTTTCGAACTTAGTCTGTATCTACTCTCTATTATTGCGTTGTATTATATTAGATTAACGTCAAGTTTTTAAGCTACAAGAGGGCGGTTTCTGAAAGGACCTCGTAATTTTAAATGCTGACCAGATGACGAGAACACCTGAGCTGTGACGCAATTCTCCAAACTTTCATTTCACACCAACGCATAGTAGTGCAGTTTTGGTTTGTAGAGCGAGATATATGAAAATTTCGAGCACGGCAAATGGGTATTTTCTTTGGGTGTCGTAGAGAACCGTTTGGGACCCTTAAAGCCATAAATTGTTTTTAAACATCCAGTCTAGTTCCTTCGGATTTCGTTCTGTAAAGTCTTACTTGCTCTTTATCTGTCTGATTTTAGATTTTTTTATGTCTAATTCCAGGCCAGGTAAATGACCCCATTTGGTACAGGTTATTTTAGTATTTTCCATACTTATACATTATTTTAAACGTCCTTTTTTCATTAAATTTTCAACTTTAAAGTGAATTATAAAAATTTCAACACCTTGAGACTATTTCAAATCATCTCTGCAATCGATTTTCTTCTAAAATTCCTAAAAATTAGCACCGATAAACCCTAACATTTTCATTAATTTTATTTTTTAATATCATCTATGTCAGTGAAGAATTTTCACTTTTTTTTTCAATGACGCAAAAATCAATATTAGAGTCGAAAGAAACCTGTTGGAAGATTAAACCAATATTTCGTGTCTCAGATGTGAATTAATAAAAATTTTAATCGACTATAAATTCGAAAATTTTAGTAAAAAATCATCGAAGTTAAGAGGGTGGGTACACAATCTAAAATATATTGGAATTGTTAAAGAAGTAAACACTGAATGGCAACATGAGAGCATTATTTTCTGTTATAACTAGCAAGCACTGACGTTTAGTCTACTTGTTTACCAAATAGTTATTAGGGAACCGGAAGCATATGCATCTTCTTAAAATCTATTTTTAAATTTCAGCTTCATAAAATGAGGACTTCTCATAGTTTACGTATATGTATACTATGTAAAAGCTTGAAAAAAAATCTCATAAATTAACTTTTAAAAAATATAATTAACAGGAGCTCCAATGATAATAAGAAACAGTTTTTTGTCTCTTTCGCAAAACATTTTTTTTCTTTTCAAATTTCGAAATGCATACACAAAATTTTTTAATTGTATTCCTATAAAATTTTATACTACGTCTAATATTTACAAGAATAATTCATCTAGTTTATTAGAATTTCATTGATTTCCGGGCAGTAGTTTATATTTATGACACCTTTTTTCTTTTTAATGAAAAAAATTATTATTTTTCAGATTTTCAAGTTACATGGCATCCAATACTTTTGTAAATTTGTATTTTAAAATAAAATGCAAATAAATTCACTGTAATTATCGAACACTTATTCACATACCACGTTAATTTTGGAGTGATTTTATTCATAATTCTTTCTTCTTATACCGTTTTGTGGTTATGAGCTTGTCAATTATCACATCATAACACGTTTTCGATTTGCTATTTAAAAAAACTTAAGAAATAAATATTTTTTAGGCTTTTATGTAATTAAAACAGCCCTTTTTCTGTCTATAAATGCAGAATTTTTGCATCAAATATTATATTTACTAGGGGGGAAAATCAACTTTCGACGATTTTCGTTGCCTAGAACATCCCAATTTCCTTATTTACAATATGCTAAAGTAGTGTTGTATAATGTTATATTAATGTTCCGATTTGTAGCTAGAGGAGGGCAATTTTGGGAGGGACTTCGAAATTTTGGACGGTAACGAGATGACACCTGAGCAGTCACCTCACTCTTCAAATTTCTAGTCCATACCAACAACACACACGCTTGTGTTCATAACACATAAACAAATTATATTTGATCCTACATTATAAACGTGTAATTATAAGAGAGTGTCGAAAGCAAGAACTCACTCCATTTCTTAAAACCATAACATTGGCATTTTTTATTGTTAATTTGACCGACAGAAAATAAAATTTCATTGATCACAAGCATTAATGAAAATGAAATTAAGAAGGCGCATAAATAACGTAAAGTAAAAATCTGTAAGACAAAGATAGCTGGCAAGTTCAAGTAGGAAATGTGGATGTTGTCTCTGAAACAGTTCACAGGTTTCTAATTACAGTTATAAGGCAAATTCAGGAAGTACATAAGAAGGGGGAACAGAGCAACAACAACTTCTTTCTTCTGCTCTCAGGAGATGTTTCAGCAGGTTGAGAATAGAGACGAAGGACAGTGGCGAATCCGGGGGGTTATCGGGCTGCAGCCCCCCCCAGAGCTGGCAGAATTCTTGATTTTATTTAAAATTACTACAACTGTTTGTTCTTAATTTCCCTTTAAAAAAATAATAATAATAACGTGACAACATTGCTTTCTGGCTTGACAGGCTCGAAAATTTTCTTGCTTTTCTAGTCATCGCACTTGTGGCGTTGACGCAGTCGAAAACATTTTTTGGCTAGTTATTTCATTGTATTTTTTGTTAAATTATCCAAAGTAATGTAGTTTTCTCTATGATTTTTACTGTCAGGTGATAAAAGTCTGTAAATTTAAAGTGTTTACATGAGCCATGAGGTTTGATATTCGTCACGACGATATAAAATTTTTATGACCTCAGCCCCTCCCAGACCCGAACCCTGGATTTGCCACTGACGAAAGATAATATCCAAATAAGGGTACAGTCAGGGAGAAGAAAAACCGTGAACCCTGGAGTCATAGACAACTGATCCCATTATCCTCTGATCCCATTTAAGTTCTAGGATATTTCATTCTCAGCCCTAATAGCAATTGTTTTTTTAATAAAAATTTGGTCAAAATTTTAATATCTAAACTATATATATATTATATATGTTTCATTTTGAATTATCAGTAATTTTTTTGAAAAATATTCAGTTTCAGGATATTTATAAATTTGTTTTGGAATTGCCATTCAAAAGGAGTTTTTATAACCAAAAACCCAATTTTTAAGTATTTATAAATTTTATTTTGAATCACCATTAACAAATACTTATCTTTGCAAAATATCCACTTTTGGGGTATTTATAAATTTTATGTTTTTCATTTTGAATCACCATTCACATGCTTTTGTTAGAAAATACCCAGTCTTTAGGCATTGACCCAAAACATATTCACCTATGCACTTGGTATTTTCTCACTCCACATCACTAAGTAAAATATAGATTCACACGATGCCTTTTAAAAATTAATATGCAATAAGAAAAGTTTTAACGATTCATTCAAGTTTTGAAAAGCAAAAATTTAAGATTTAGATGAAATTAAAAATAGGTACATTTCAGGACTTCAATGACACTATCAGAAAAAGTATGTATTGCTAATTGTAATGCATGGCATGCATAAACCTGAAATAATTTATGTATATAAACAGTGTTTGCTTTGAATATCTATAATAAGCAAAAGTCATTATTACACAGAAAACAATGAGGTCAATTTTTAATCTATACTTATAAAAGGCAATGTTTGTGTTTTTAATAAATTGCATCGTGTATAAGCGAAATACGTGCAATCAAAGCTTATTTAAAAGAGCCTGAAGACTTTTTTATTTTGCGTCATAGTATGGCGAAGAAAACCAAATATGCAATTTGAACGCCTTTTTGTGAACCGATCGAAACAAAAATTGGTAGCGGATCTGTAACTAATGTTAGCTGACCTCACACCAATTTTTGTTTATCTAAGTCATAGCATTTAGGAGTTATTGTGTTAAAAAGTATGCTATTATACAGACCAACAGACAGTCAACCCTGTGACTGATTTGATCCAAAATTTGCTACGGACCTACATTTCTGTTGATAAAACTGTATACCAAATTTTATCCATCTAGCTATTTAAGTTTTAAACTTATCGTATTCACATGAACACGGTCAGACAGACTTACCGCTGACGGATTTGTACAAAATTTGAATAGAAACCTACTAATTGTGTGTAAAGATCAAATACCAAATTTCATCCCTCTCGGTCTAACCGTTTTTGAGTTATCGTGTTCACAGACAGACATGATACCAAAATTGTGTTTTTCGGACTCGGGGAGGTCTAAAACGTGGAGATTCGTCAACATCTCGAGTTCGAATTTTTTGACGATTGCAAGACTTTCTCCTTATATACTTCGTAAACGAAACAGTAAAAAAGTTGGCTTGAAAGTAAAGAATGGAATAAGGATATTAATTTTAATTTTTTATAAATGCTTTTACTGAAAATTGTAGCAGTAAAACAGTTCGTAATTTTCTTTTATAATTTTGAATTTAATTATATAATTGAAATATATTTCTTAACTGTTTCTGCTTATTTCATTATTGATAATATTTAATGATATCAATTCAGATACGTGTCACGTTGTTAGCGAATCCTATGAAAATAAAATTATCAGCTTCGGGTTGTACTTGCAAGGAATTCAATTGAATGAAAAGACAGCATTAAAATGATTTGGAATTTAATTTGCTTTTATGTCGTAAATTAATTTTTTTTGTCAATGTTAAATATTGTTGCATATTTAAGTCCCTTTTTTTTTTTTTTTTTAATCTCATTTATATTACAAGATTTGAAGTATGCAGGAAACAGAAATACGTTTTAGATGGAAAAAAAATGAAACAATAATATTTTGGATTTTAAACAGTCATGGTTCTAACTTATCAGAGATTATTCACGTCTCTCCTTCCTGGCTTATCATCTATGCATCATATTTAATTCGATAGGTTTAGTTTAGTTTAGTTATATTAACGTCCCGTTTTGAAGCAACACGAGGGCTATTTTGGGACGGACCTCGTAATTTTGAACCATGGTCAGATGACGAGGACGACACCTGAGCTGGCGCCCCCCCCCCCTCTCCAAACTTCCACGCAACACCAAAGGGAGGACGTTTGGCCACTACGTATGATTTAGCGTGCAACAGACATACATACACGACGGATCTTCAGTGGAATTGGGTTTCTTTATATATATTATGTATGCTAATCCAGAATGAAAACTACACTCTTCTATTTCTTATAGGTTTTACTGACAATGTATGAAACGCCGGCATTCTATAGAATGCCGGGCATTTTTAGGCAAAGAATGAAATATGATAATTATTATATACTTTCCATAGGCATTGTATATAATACCTAGCCATTCTATAGAATGACAAATGCTATTTAGGCAAAGTATGAAAAAGATCATAAGGCTCTATTATTTATAAGACGTGCATTCCTCAAAAATGCAAATGTTATTTTGAAAAAATAAAAATGCCATAAAAAATCTTTTATTCAAAATACGTAAAGTAAATTGAAAGTTACACATATTGAAGTTTTTGTCTTTTTTACTAAAGAAAACAAAATAAAATGTGAACCTACATGTTACATCAAGGAAGGAAATAATTTTATTTTGATTTAATTAATTCACTTCATTTTATTTCTTATAAAATCGAATGGACGATTTCTTTCATACTTTTCCGCTTTATCATTTGGGTTTCAATAGAATGCCTAGGAAACGTGCATGCCTTCCAGTTTTCTGCATTCTATATTCCGGCAGCATGTGGATTGATTTGAACTTCCAATTTTCTTTAAAGTATTTTCTGTAAAGCATGGTTCTTTCAAGGCATAATTGCGACTCTTTTTATGTTAGTAAATAATATACGTATAAAAAAATTAAATTAAATTTAACTACGATAAAAAAATCTTCACATGGTGTCATGAAAACTTCAATTCAGCAACAAAATCTCATTAGAAACTTGATATAGTTCTTTTTTGTTAAGTATATATTCTAATTTTATTGTTCATACAAATTAAGCATATAAAATATTTGAAGTCCAAGCATACTGCCTGACGAAAGAAAAATGATAATTTATATGTAAGAATATTTTAAATCACTTCTTTTAACTTTAATAATTATATCTTATGATTATAATTACGGCTATTGTAAAATTGAAAATCGGTAATTGAATTGCACTGTATTTTGTTAACTTGAAAAAAGGAAAATTAAATAAATTTTAGCAGAAAAAAAATATTTTAGACTCAATTTTCAAAATGCATATTTCACAGTTCGAGTTGCAGACTTCCGGTCTCAAAAATTTTATTTTGATAAATATAATTCTAAAAATGGCTTTTTACGAAAAAAAAAGTAGCCGAACCTGCCGTAAAGCATCCTACTATCATTTTGTTTGCGATAAGGAAACACGTTTAATGGTTTGTAACAGGAGCTTATTCACCCACCCACCCCTCTGTGCTTATTCACGCGTAAACGAAATTACCCATATACGATTACAACTACATAGTAATACGCATGTGCTCTGATGATATCGTCAACGTTATGTACAGAGAAAATTTTCCAAGATTCAGTCAGAGCGCATGCGTACAACGTTTTTTCAACTCTGAGAAGGCAATGCAGGGTAACAAGATACGTAGGCAAATCGCTTTCGCCGAGTTGCGATCAGCGACATCTAGTGTTGGAAGTCGACGTAAAAAACTTTTGAACGACCACGTTAATAACTTTTTTCATGCTTTATTTTCTTATGTAATTGGAAAAATAAACAAATGGTTGGGGAGTATAGGGAACGTCTGGATGATTTCGTTGTCGCCAATTTGTTTACGTTGGGAGGTCGCCAAACCTCCCTACTGCTAATCGGCGCACAGCTCTCTGGCAAACCCTGCGTAATGCTAAATGCGCAGTACCGAATGCTTTATGCGCATTGATACATGCATAGCTTTGCGATGTATCACTCCGCCGTACGAACGAGCAGACAATTTTTACCTGTTCCTGTAAAAAACTGTAAGAGATAATATATAATGGGGATTACAGCCTTTGTTGCTTCAAATCCCATAACTCCTATCATAATATATAATGCAAATACAAACAAATAAATAAATACAATGAACCTGGAGGTAAAAGGAGAAAGGCACTTATTATAAAATTATTTAGTAATTAGTTATTTAAATGTACTGCATTTTAATCTATGTTTTTTCGATTGATCTCTACCAAAAGTAAATTTAAGTGACCAATTTCCTGAACTTCAAGCGCGAGGATGCTTTACGCATTTTGAAAACGGAGTACAAAAATATAATAATAAGAGCAGTGAAAAAATGGATAACTAAAAAAATATGCAAAATTCAGGAAGAGATTTTTAAAAAAACTGGGAATAATAGATAAAAAAAATCTAGGAAGAGATAAAAAGAGTTTTCCTCGATAATTATATATTAGAAGTTATATAAAATTCAAACAAAATAACTAGTCTTTACAGGGGAAGACATTTTGAGATACTACTAAGTTCAAAAATTTTCTTCCTGTAGATGATTAAGTGAAAGTGGTCACAAAAACATATGGATCTTGGAAATAAAACACTGTTCCTTGACAATTTGTAGGTATCCTTTATTTACTTTAATATTAACATTTACAAGCCATCTGTACTCTGACTGCTTCATTTATCAGTAACATCATGAGTCATGTTTTAAACACTTTATTTTGTCCCAAAATTAGAATAATACTGTGGAACCAGAAAAAAAAACAATGATATTTAAAAGCAACATATTAACACACTTTTTCCTTCACACAATGAATTTTACTCTATGTTAAACTAAATGCCATGTGATCAAAAAGTATTTTAACTTCTGGGTTTGGTTGGATTTACATCCTTCAAAAAATAATTTTTCCAATATGAATTGTTTATAATTTAAGTCCAGCAAATATTTAAAAATTAAACATTATATATTTTTAAATTGCTTATAATTAAATATACTTTGAATTTTTCAGTAGAAAAAAATTTACTTAAAAAAATTTTTAAAGATAAAAACATATTAAAATATTTTCCTTACAAAAGTTTATGGTTTCAGTACATATATTTTAAAAACCACTGTAAATAAATGTTTATTCGCTGATAGCAAAACTAGCAGAATAAATTTAAGCATTGCAAAAAAATTATTATTTTTGAATTCAAACATAGAGCTAACTGCTCATCAAATATTTTTGCACTACGCCGTACGAACGAGCAGACAATTTTTACCTGTTTCTGCAAAACTGGGTCTCGGCCGTAAGCGAAAGCTGAATAAAGCCTGTAAAAAACTGTAAGAGATAATATATAATGCAAATACAAATAAATAAATAAATACAATGGACCAGGAGGTAAAAGGAGAAAGGCACTCTCTTGCACGACTTATTTAGTAATTAGTTATTTAAATGTACTGAATTTTAATCTATGTTTTTTCGATTGATCTCTACCAAAAGTAAATTTAAATGACCAATTTCCTGAACTTCAAGCGAGGATGCTTTACGCATTTTGAAAACGGAGTACAAAAATATAATAATAAGCAGTGAAAAAATGGATAACTAAAAAATATGCAAAATTCAAGAAGAGATTTTTAAAAAACTGGGAATAAGAGATAAAAAAAAAACTAGGAAGAGATAAAAAGAGTTCTCCTCGATAATAATGAAATTAATAGAACTTTGTTTTATAAGTTATCCTTAACAGAAGATGATTATCCTAAAAAAATTAATATTTCCGTAAATACACTACACAATGGACTGGCGAATCTATTCCTCGTCCCCAACTTTTAGTATTGTAGGTGTCGAATCGCAAAACAAAATGTTGAAATAAGAGTGACAATATTCTACATATGGTGACAAAGTTAGGAGAAGAATCCTTCAGAGGATAGTTTTCCTAAAAACTGAATCTAGTTAATATCTTTTTAAGTAAACTGCTATCTTTGAAATAAAAGAAAAAATCTATATATATAATTCTCTTACGTAGCGACAAAAAAGGGTCGAATTTCTTAATCGCCGTTTGGCAACAGCTCGCAAGTTTGATTTGTTGACATCCGCGGAAAGTCTAAAGTTGCTTCGGTGTGATCGTTATTGAAAACTATTTTTTAGTAGTTGAATGTTTCTGTGTGATCACGTTTATTGAAAACTATTTTGGTAGTTGGTAATGGCAATGAATTTTAAGTCGGCTGTTGGATATATTATCCGAAATGAACAAAGCGTACTGAAGAGTCAGGAAACAGTCAGAATCCACTATAAGACGACGTACTGCAAATCGAAGCCGATAATCGCCGTCGAACAAAACGTGTGTATTCGAAACGATGTTGGGAGCAATTGTGGAACTATGTCCGAAAAATGGTTTTGTGGGGCTGTTTATTGGAAGGAAGAAGACTGCCATAAGTATACAAATGTTTGATGGAAAGGTTCAGTTACCGGTATTTCCGGATGCACGAACTATTGGTGCTAACTGAAAATTCACCTGATGCTTAAATTATCGACAGCGAATTCGGGAATACAATTCTGCCTTTGTTCTTCTATGGGAGTACAAATTAAACTACACCACGGAACTAAAATACTGTTACTGCGTTTACATGGTCAAGTAAAATACAGAGTTTCCCCTGTATGCAAGTGACCAAATAAAGAAAGTTAGATAACTTTATATATTTGACTCCAGTGAGGCAATGAGAAACGCCATTAAGAGTAACAATCAAAATTGTTTAATATGTATTTTGAAAAAACTTGATTTTATGTTGTTAGGAAATCAATCCCTTGTCTAGTCTTATCTTCAAATGCACCGATTGGTACAAGAGCAATTAACCTACATCAGTGAAAATGGTATTTTGGAAGATAAAATTTGGATATCGGCGCTATAATGCTCCTACTTTATGATAATATGAGCTATATTTGTAGGTGATAATGGAGAGCCACTAACCGAGATATTTGTGTATTCCAGTTGGGAATACATGCCAAGCATTTCACCTTTAAATCAATGCTGATCCAAACGACCTATCCTTTGCTATTTCCAAGGGCGAAAAGGGAAATTTACACAGCAATACGTAACGAAGTAATGA
>BGPR01000157.1:6966-42836 GCA_013235015.1 Araneus ventricosus
TTTATGCCCTTGTGAGTTGATGATCTTTTAAAGGTTATTACTGTCCAGAGACAGCTGTCCATCGAAAAGATTAAATGATTGATGGCCCCCAAGTACATTCACAGACTTGCTTTATCTGTCACACCTCTTTATGATGTCCATTTGATCGCTGAAAAATTGTTTGGGACAAAGCGTGTAAAGAGATCAGGGAAGAGATCTACTAGAACGTTAAAATCAGGACGAAAATCGAGAAATCATTGCAGTGAAGAATTTCCAGTTCCTGTAACATTTACAATAAGTTAATGATGGCTGTTATTTTAAGGTTAAAACGCGAAATTAATGAATTTTTTAATATAGAGATAAATTTGGATATATTCACAGATATTTATAGGTTCAGGGGAGAGTCACCGAATTTGGACAAAATGAGTTTTTATGCATAGAGGTAGAAACGTAATTTTGATGAAGAACAAGTATTATATTTTTTGTAGTTCATTTATTTTTAAAACAATGTAATTAAGTTTTATGAATTAAACTTTATAGTAGGAAAATAAATAGCTTAAAGAATTGTGTCATCGGTTCAATCAAGAAAACTTGTTGCTTAGATTGGAATAATGGTAGCCCAAATTGTACCACGAAATTCTTTATGCATAATTAGAACAAAAATATTTGTTGATTCTCAATTCACTATATTACATAATGCATAATCCCAAGTACGATATTTTATGCACTGTATCACATCTCCTTCCTTTGTTTCCTTGCAAATAATACGTATTCTTAGATTTGGTCTTTTTTGTGTCCTTTTATTGTTTTTTGTTCTGACGTTCTATTTCCAATTTATGATTAATAGTGTCAGTGATAAACTACTTTCTTCGCTATTTCTATATATTAAGATGATAATCTCATTCATTTAAATGTTGCTATTTAAGCAACTGGTTTTCATCCAATCTAAGCAACGATTGCACAACAACAACAAAAAACCCTCATAAATTTTTTAACTATTTTAATAAAATGATTATAGTAAATTGTAGCCGAAGACATTTCCTACCTGAGGGTATAATATTTTCCTACTTATTTTAGAACAGCGTTAGGGATTTCTGTATGTTGTTAAATAATTAATTGAGATAGCTAAATCTAAATACTTGTTCTCTAAATGTAGCCCTTCTATAAATGTAGAGCTTTCTCTTAGTAATGATCTCATAAACACAAATTCGATTGTTATAACATAATTTTACGTCGCCAGTATTTAATAGAATTAATATTACGATACCGGTAAATCAAGGCGCCGGTTCAAATTCGGTGACTCTCCTCTATTATGTGATTAACCCTTTTTTTAAAAAAAGTTTAATCATAAAAATGTTTATACTAGTAGCTCTGCGAACAAAAGACCTCTCTCCACCCAAATAAAAAAAAATAAGATTTTCTCTTCATCGCATTTTTAAAAGCTTAGAAAATGTTATTCATTGTGAAGACAGCATTGTTTGTAGGGACACCGAACATCATAACTTGACCCTCGAGGAGATACACTGATGTACAAAAGTTTATCACAATTCTTAGGTGCAGAAAATTTTGAGTTAATATAGATACAATGGTTCGCAATCAGTTGCGGAGAGCCGTGAAACATACAGTCGTCGGAGTTCACATTTTGCAGTGGAAATCTCGTTACGATGGCATTTAGAGGGGCGACCAGAAAGTGCTGAAGACGAAAAGGGATTTCGACTCATCCCGTTTCACAGAAAGCTGATAACGATATGAAACTTCCATCAATGGTTTCATTTGATGTGCATAATAATTACATGCATTTTCGTAAAAATAACACCAATATTCGGGAAAATCTAAAGTTTAAATGTAAATGTTGTTGATAGCTGTTTTTCTTGTTTAGTTCCGTCTATTCTTGTGTTCCCCCATATGGAAAAAATTTTCAAAGCTTAAGGTCGCCATCTTGCCCGACTTTCCCCTATCCAAATTGATAAGAAACATATTGTTCTATTTTTAAAATCCCAGTATGTTTCCTTTTTCCTCTATATTTATTCTACCCAATTCGTAATTGAACATATTTAAATTTAGATTCCTTTGTGCTTTCAACAAGAAGTGTATTTCGTACAGTACAACAGTAGATTATACGCAATCCTTTCCTTATATATCACCTTTAGGTAGGTGATAATATTTTTATAAAGAAATTGCCGAATTTATCTAGAGCCGAAAATTATCGATTTTCGTTAAGATCAATAAAATACATCATGCCAAAAGTTTTTGCGGCTTCATGTCATTGACTTTTTCGTTTTATTTTGCTGTCGGGTTGGGGAGAAAGAGAAAATAGAAAAATTTACTGGTCAATCCTCATGAAAAATGTCTCACACCTTCTAACTTTCACATAAAATGTCAGTTTTCTTCATATGAATAAGGGAGAGGGATGAGTATTGAAGCCTGTGATTGTTGAAAACCGTACAAGGTATTATCGCTTACGTTCCAAATCATTATTCTGAAATGGCTATAGTGTCCTTTATTCCTCGAAAAGTACAATACCTTATCAATGGCTATGTATTTTTGCTAATATACTTAACTGTTATGTTTATTAATATAAACATGACCTTTTTTGTCTAGAATAAATTATTGTCTTTAAATTTAAACCATGTAAAACATTAGAAAGTTAGATAATTTGTCTTTAGATGAAGCGTAGATCCCACTAGGCTTCCTATGCTGAAGTTTCTTGCCATAACATATGTTTTTATCTATCTTCTTTTATAGAGGATTTCTTATGAAGCAAATCAATTTATAACATATACCATGATGGATGAAGGAGTATCAACGCCTGTCGCAACACTGTGAATGGCTCACTCTTGCCGACAACTGGCATTTCCCGTCACGAGACAATCCTAGGGCATACATGCCAAACCGATCCCTCTTCATCTCAATTATTTCAATGTCAATCCAAAGACATTCTCAGGATTGTAGCTGCGACCGACGAGTGGATTGCAATGGTTCATCACCTCGTCGTCATGAGAATTTTGCGTTGCTTTCGAGTTTTGCCGAGATGGCCTTCTGTGGTTTAGGAGGGAGTTGTTGAGGTTTGCAATTCAAAAAAGGTTATAATTCGAAAGATTATATTTTTTATGGCAATGCAAACATTCTAAAATCTGGCAAATGTATATTTCATGATGAATAAATATAAATTATTTTCAGTAATAACCAGGAAAAGACAAAATGCTTTTCAACTAAATTATTGCATAATTAAAACTTTTTAAAATTTAAAACATCCCGGAAATTGGAAAAAGACATCCGAATTTGCAATTTAAAAATAAAGGGGAAAATATGAAGTTTATTTAACGAACTTTATTTAGCGATATAGAAAGTTTCATTAATGCTTAAAATATTATATATGGATAAAGTATCTCAGCTTTTCTAACAGCCCATTATAAGCTATTGATTAATTATCTAGCAACATTCTAAATAAATTAAAAAATACTACATTTAAGCTTTCAGATAAAAAAAGTTCAACTTTCAATTTCATACACAAAATCCTCTTAAACAAGATAAAAATACAAAAGCTACACGTCATCCAGAGGAAAAAAGATAATTTGTTATAATTTTGTTTAAATAAATCCAAGCAACGAAATATTTCAAAGTTTACTTTTTCCGTTAAAGAATATTTGCTTTGCATAAATGTATTTATTTTTATTTTTATAGACATATAAATAATGCATTCATTTCGGTGTATAAAGGCTTTTATTTTTCAGGTTTTCATATATTTAAGATTTTCCAACCCTGTAAAATATTTAATACCTCGTTATTGACAACATTCCTTAGCACAAGGTAAAAGTTTTTAAAAAATTATCAACATTCCTAAAGAAAGTGGCAAAAATAATTTTTCCGTCAACAGATCATCCTACAGATTCTTCCGAAAAAAAAGAATAACTTAAATACAAATTCAAATAAAGAGAAAGAAAGTTTCTCGCTTACTTTAAGATGATGATGAAGTCTATTTATTTATTTATTTTAAAGGATCTTTCCATGTTACATATCTTAAATTCATCAAAAAAGGATTTCTACATAACTGATGTTTAACTTACCGTTAGGTACCGATGATTCCATCATAGGACTTGAGAATTAATATCATTCAGTAACATAAGTATCATTATCATTCACCATTCACGATCTCAAGGGGTCGAGAACCAAGATTCTGGTAACTCAGATCGCCACCCCTAAAGTCGTAAGATTTTTCATTTTATTATTTTTATTTATATATTTGGAATTGCAAACTGCTGTGGTTGTCTAGTACAAAATGGATTTCATATTTGTGGGAATTTCCTTTTGAAATTGTAAATGATTGTCTAAAATCTGCGCCACTAATACAAGGAAGCAATTCCATGATGTCCTATGAAACGTTCAATCTTTGCGGTTAGTACGTTTGCAAGAAGTCTTGGCTATGCTTTAGCAAGATTGTTGAAATATAAATATGGAAGCCTACCTCCCATGTGAGGTGAGACGAAGTCAGATGAAGCACACGTTTGCTATTTTAGATATTTAATTATGACGAGACAAGAATGTAGACGGCACAAGCATTAAACATTAAAGTTGAAAGATAAAGTGAAAGAATTAGGAGGGCGAGTGCTGGCCCTTACATCAAATTATATTTCCATCACTGCAGTTCTGAGCTATATGCTCCATTACTCGCAATCGAACAAAATCTGTTTGAAGCAAGAGCGAGATCAGTAATGTCACATAACGTCAGCTCGTAGAGAGTTGACAACTGGTGTGTCTAAAATACACAGCGTGGGCGGAATCCCACACAATTAATATATAAAACAATATATATCCTTTAGTTAATTATGAGATATAAAAACTAAAACGATGAGAAACAAGAAAAGACCACGAGATCTGAGAGATTGTCGTGCCAACTGTAATACCCCGAAAGAGCTTCTCTTTATATGAGGCACAAAACAGACCCGCTTAACGGAAAAATAAGAATCATGAAACGCATTGTTCGCCGTTTCAATAAAACTTTGAAATTCCAAACTGGAGCAAGTAAGCAAAAGAAGATTTAAGTAAAAGGAAACATCTTTTTAATTTCGCATTTACATCTCTGTACCGATGCATAACGCATGAGAAAACCATTCTTTCTCTTGAAATATTTTGGAACGTTCTTATTTTAATTTGATATGAAACAAGTGTTTTAACCTTCCAGAGGACACGCTCATGCACGAAATACTTACATCGTGCATCATATTACATATTTATATCTTGTTGTTTTACAAAAATAAATGTAACTTGCATTTATGTAACATGAATTTATAAACTTTATATTAATCCTTTATAAGGGCGTGGTAAGTATATTTATCGCCAACTTCATAAATTTTTAAATGCACATTTTAAGGTTGGCTAAAATTCTCGCCAAATTTTTCGATGAAACAAAAACTTAGATGTTCCAACTTCTTTTTTCAAAACATATTAAAGTGTCTGGACTGATAATTAATAATTAACTAGCAAAATTAATTAACAAAAAATTAATGACATTGAATAAATACTCTAAATGAATTTTAATCACAAAGTCATTTTACTATAACACTAGAGAAAAATGGCCGTTTAAAAGGTTAAACAATGGTTATATAAATAAAAATTCCACTTAAATTTATAAAAGAACGATATAAACATGTAAAAGTATGCACAATATAAGTATAGTCTTCATGCGCGCGCCTGCTAGAAAGTTAAACTAGTCACGGTCAAGATTCTTTCATTGGTATAATATAGAAGCTTGGAGAGGTTGTGGCAGCTCAGATCTTATATTGTCTTTGAAACTCAGTTAAAAATTCAGGGAGCTGTCCCAGAATAAATATCGTATATATTAATAAACGCAATCAAAGTTAAGGGAAAATTTTATTATTTTTTTCATTTATAACCATTGTAGTTAAATCTATTATAATTGTAACAAATGAGATTTCAGATAATTAAACTTGAACTGACATTTTTTCCAAGAAGAGAAATACAACAGTTTAAAATAGAATGAACTTGTCTTATAAATGTTGTTTAGGAGATTGAAAATTTCAAGTGGTGTGCATAGACACCTGAAAAAAACACCCTTAATGTATAGGTTTTATTATGAAAAGGGAAAAAAATGTTAACATTGAAGAATCCCTAAGCTTAAAGAGACGGATATAAGATATTTCAGCAGAATCTATTTTTTTTTCCAGCTACATGCAATTCCGTATTGTGATTCTTTTCTTCACTCCTAATGTTCCCATGAAATTCCAGTACAATATTTTCCCAACACTTTAATTATTTTAGATCGTCAAGTTATGATTAATTAAAATAATATTTTAAGTGCTACTTCGGTAATGTAATGTAATTAGAATTCTTATTTAATAAAAGCAAACGTTGAGAAATCATTCGCAAAGAAAAAATATTGCAAACATTTTGTTTCTCTATTTGCATTAAAGTAAATTGGCATGATAACAAAATAAGTAAATAATATAAGAAACATTGGAGTCTACCCATAAAATATTTGTGGTTTTCGGAAAGTAGAGTGAATTTTTCATGCTGATTGATTTTTTTTATGCGATGACATTTGAAACAATATATAGTTTCTATATTCAATAAACAAAGAATGATGAGCGATCTTTTGATAAGATGAGATATGAAATAGTATATTGTTTTGTCTTCAAAGAAAACATACCATAGACAACAAAATGCTCCTTGGCACGATAAAAAATATTCGGAAAACATTTCGTGATTATTCTTCATTGTTTACGATCACTGTTGACTAATCTCAATTTTCCTAGTTCAGGATACTAAAATCTCTTTATAAAATAGTTGTAAGAATAATAATTCCTAAACAATATATAGTTGAATGAGTAAGGAATTGTTTAGATTAAACTCAAGTAAATCTTTGCGTTCTCTTTCGCTACACACAGCATTATTCTTTTATTTTCCATATAAATCTTAATCTAGTACATAAATAAAGGTTTCTGAGAAGATTTTTTTCAAGTTATTTACTTCAAAGAAAGAAGTTATGTGAGGAAAAATATCATTACTATATCTTAGCTTGACGGCTTGCAATTTATTTCTACAAGCAGTTCTTCAATCTCTTTTTTGTGGGTTACAACAGCAGAAAGTCGTTTTTATATTGGAATTTGTCGTTAGAGCAGGAAGCATTTGACACTGTGATAAAATGATTATATTAAAATGTAATTAGGAAGTTAAAAGAAAAATATGAAACAATGGAGCATATTCCGTGTTATATTCCAAATTTTATTCAAATCCTGTGTACCAAATATCTTTCGAAAGAATCTAACGCAATAAACTAATGTAAAACATTTTTCCAGTTTACTAGTAAAATAAAGGAAAATATCCTATATTAAGAAACTGTTATTTAAGGTTTATTCCATGTTTGTTTTCTAGCTGAAAACTCAAATATTTTAAATGGAGAAAAAAAATTAGAAAGTATTTTTCCGGAACCCATTTCATATCCAATTTTAAATTTAGTTCCTTAGTATCAAAAATTCTTGATAAAGTATTACTTACTCATTGAACATTGAATATAAAATTATTTCAGTCTGTGCACCAAAATTAAAACTTATGCTTGATATATTTTCCGAATTCCTTTACAAAAGGTTAAAAAATGTTTCAAAAGAGTTTAAATCAAAGGTCGAAAATAGTAACAGCTTACTGTTATCTTCTGTTAGGTGACATAAAAATAAATCTTCTTTGCTTTAAAGCACAATATTCTTCATAGTATCCCTTTATCTTGTTCTAATATCAAATATTTTAGTATCTAAAATACCAAGGATTCTTTTCTCATTTAATTTTACAAATATTTCATTGTGCAGTATAGATATTTTCTAAACCCTTATTACTTCTCTAAATTTATTATCAGTACGAGATTAATGAATCTGATATTTCATAATACAGTTTAACTACAAATATGGCTAGAATTTGAATTCTATTAGATTTAGTTATTGAATCTTAAGAAAAGTAACAACTCTCTTTCGAAATATTGTAGCTCAAGAATATTAAGAAATAACCCAGATGCTATTTCCTTTCATTCGGAAGAAGGAAAAAGAAAGGTTTGGATTATGTTTATTTAAGATTTGTTCTCTATTGATTTTTATTGTATAATCCAGAATTCTGCTTCTCAAAAGGTAAAATAAGATTTATTTTGCAATATATCTTTAATCAGACGTTGAATTTTATTTTACACTGACAGTTTTCTTCGATGGTTTATTTCGCTCTTTGTCACATCATTTTGACGACTAGGAATTTGATAATTTCATCAAATATTGACATTTGTAGGATTGTAATTTAAATGGAATGGTTTCATTGAAGTACCTTTCCAGATAAACCAGCATCATTCCAAGTTATCTAATAGAAGCACTATAAATTGTGCATTTGTTTAACTAATGGTAAGAAAAATTATGAAGAAGAAAAATGCCAGAAATTAAGCCTTAGTCCAAACAAATAAACAGAAAGATTTTGAATTCACGTTCTAATTTAAAATATTTTAATAATCTGAAACATCATACAAAGTTTTATATTGCATTTTATTTTTTAGCGAGTGCTTAAGTTCTGGTTACAATAAGAGTAAATCATGAAAAGAATCTCTTTCTTCTCATATATTCTGTATTATCCCATTGAATGTAATCTTCAGTATGTCATCTTTAAAATGAAATATATTTTGTTCCACTTTTATTTAAAAAATGAACAGACTTCTAAAGTTTAAAAGTAACACATAGTAACGTATTTATTCAACATATACTTTTGCTAGCAAAGAACATTTATTTTTCATAAGCCCATTTATATTTATTTGTGGATAGAGATAAATAATGCATCCTATGGATATATAAAATGCTTTTCTTTTATGAGTATATGATTTTTCTCTATCTACATGATATTTCAGAGCTTCTTAAGCTGAAACGCTATTTCTCAGATAAAAAATATATTAATTCCGCATTGCCTGAAAAAGAAATGTACAATATTCCTCAAACAATACTACTGCAATCCTAACGACTTTTTCGTAAGCATAGTTGTATCCTCGCCAAGCTTCAAAAGAGATTGGAAGCACTTAGAAAATAAATTACATATTCAAATATAAATAGAAGAGTTGTTTCACAGCATACTTATAAGACGAAGGTGAAGTTCATTCATTTATTTTGAACCTTCATTGTGTGTCACGAAACCGTAGCTCATTAAACAAAGATTTATATGTGACTCGCTTCATTGATGTTTCTGTAATATATCCTGCTCTTCGTTGCAATAAAACCTAGAAATGTTCAATAAATAGAAGATATGGAGGAAAGACTGTTAAATAAAAAGAAAAAAAGCCTTTTAATTTTGCTTTTGCATTTCTTGGCTAATGCATTAAGAATCAAACACTTTCTTCTTTTAAAATAGTTATGCCTCATTTCAGACATAAAAATGGTGCTTCAAGAAATGATTTAGTTTGTTATATTAACGACCCGTTTTCAAGCAACGCGAATGCTGTTTTGGTACGAACCTCGTAACTTTGATCCATGTTCAGATGACGAGGACTACACCGGAGCTGGCATCCTCCTCTCCAAATTTTTGTATCACACCAGCAGGAGGACGATTGGCCTACGACGTCAGATTGAGCATGCACCAGGTTCATATATGCGGCGTATCGCCTCTAGAATCGAGTTTAACATCAGACACCCTCCGCCCCCGAAATCCAGAACTTATCACTAGGTCAATTTGACCCACTTTTAAATAATGGAATATGGTTTGATAGTATTTCTTGCAAGTTAATCTAGGGGGTGATGGCAAAATCTCGTCCGAGGGATTGGTGTTCCTAGTTCGAATCACATTTTAACCTATAATCCCGCAGGAATGTGGTCTTCGTTTTCGTTTAACTCATTATGGGTGAGTTCTCTCGCTGGTGATATGCTGTTTTTTTAAGAATGAGAATTTGTCTCAAGTGTGAAATCGCCATTTGAGATCTGTTAAAAATAGATCAAGCCTTCTCGACGCAGTCAAAATGAAGTTTTAATAAAACTATGCTAAATAGTAAGTTTGTCTTTAGAATTTCATTTCTATCGATTATAGCAAACATATTATAGAGGAACTAAATGAAGTTGAAGATAAATATCTAACTCTGTTTCTGAAACAGACAGATATATTGAAACTTTGAAAAGTGCAGCAATATTATCTCATATAAGCTTTTAAAATATATATTTTTTTAATTTGCAGAAATTTATACACACCTCTGAAGTTGCTCGAGGAACTTCAGAAATTTAACAGGGAGAGTGAAAAACAGTTCATATCGGAAAAACTCGAATCCTTTCTAAAGATGCCCTAAGGTATTTCAACAATTCCAACTTTTTTAGATATGTGATTCCCTACTGAGCTCTGTTTGATTGTATGCTTTTACTGATCATCATAAACTAGTGCATAGCTTTTCCAATTCTTTTAACTAGCAGGTGTCAATGGAATGTTAATTCATTAGTAATTCATACAATATTTTATACACTACATTTGTTACCCAAAAGAATTGAATTCATGTTTAATAAAAATCAATCGAGGCCTTTAAGCTTTCTCTTTTTCAAAAATAAAAACTAAACAATATCATTTTTGTTCCATTTATTTTAAAATAAATTGACTTGATAACAAAGCAATGTCATACCTTTTAGGACTATGGAAAAGGGTATAAATTCTTCATTATGTGTGGTCTTCTGATAAGGTGAGATATGAAATAGTATGTTATTCAGTATGCAAAGAAAACATGCCATGGCAAAGAAAATGCTCTTTGACACGACACAAATCCCTTGAAACTATTCGTGTTTATCATTCTTTGTTTGCACTCATTGTTGAGAAATAGAAATTGTGCTGGCTCAGCATACTAAAATCCATTTATGAACTAGCTGTAAAATGATAATTCTGAATCAGAATATAGTTGACGCTGCAAAACATTTTTTAGACTGAACTCAATATTTTTTTTACATTCTCTTTCGATTGACGCAGCACTATTCTTTTATTTTCTTTATAAAATATTCTACTTGTTCGAGTAAATAAATAAAAGTTTCCGAGAAGAAATATTTGATCGTGGGTGAGGACTACTAATTTATATTTATAAGCAGCACTAAAAATCTCTTTTTTATAAGTTAAATCAGTAGAAAATGGTTTTTATCATGCCATTTCTTTGGCACTAGAGAAGAAAGCATTATTCATTGCGATAAAGTGATAATTTTAAAGTGAATTTCGGAAAACATTAGCTGGAATATGGTGAGTGTCTCACTTTTGGGGTGGGTAAGGGCGAGATTCCAAAAATGTTGACCCTAGTGGTGAACTTGACCAACTTAAAAAATAAATATTTTTTGATGCTTTCGAATATACAAAAACGTGCTGATATTGTGAAGTGTAATATCATTTTTGTTTGCTTTATTTTTAATTGGCATTTGGTTTACTTTATTTTTATTTGACAATTGGTTTACGCTATTTTTAAAAGATTTATTATGTTGCCATGTACAATCAAAGAGCTTAGAAAATAATGAGAGGATAGAGAAACAAAAAACATGAAAAGTATCTTTCTAATGACATTTATCTCCTTACCTGAGCTAATTTAAGAAAATCAACCAACAAAGCAAATATAATATTGAAAAAAAGCCTACATGATTTTACTTGCACCACTCTTTGACCCCTTTGTGTTACATTTGGAGGATAATTATGATGTCCTTAGAATTTTTAGACTCTAACCACTACTGTAAAATTAAAAAAAAAATCGTTTGTTAGATTGGATGATCTTTCAGGCCTAGGCAAAGTGTCTATGCTTAGTCTATGGTCAGGGACTGTTAACTTCTATGTTAAGTCTGCGGTCGGAAAAACGCTGCTAGTTGACGTTCATATCAAAGCAATAGCGCAGCTAAGGAATGTTTCCTTAACCCAGCTGTTCTTTTCGAGTCTATTTGACCAGGAGCGTTTTTCAATTTCTTGTGAAAAAAACAATAGCATAGAGATATTTTGCAGATATATCGTGGCTTTGTTAGTGAGGATGATATCTTATTTCTCTGAAAAAGATCTCCTTTTATTTATACATTTTCTGTAATATTTTTAAAACTGTATTAATGTATTGTTCGTTTCAATATGACCCGATTCTGTTTTCCCTTAATTGTAAGTAAAAAATAGTATAATATATTATTAATTCAACAAGAAACAACATAAATAAATTCCTTAAAGTTATGTAAAGAATCTTGCATAAACATATATGCTCGATCAAGGACAGAGAGAGCAATTTCTTTGTCAAGTAATACGATATCTCCAGTAAGGTTGTAAAGTGCAGTATGGCATCATTTCGCCTGTTGTGAGTTGTATGAGAACACAACAAGCATAGAGAAATATCAATAACTCTTTAAAATATAATGACGTGAAAAAATCAATATACTCAAATATGTTAGTGATACTCAAATAGCTTAGCTTAAGACGTTTTTGAACATGGAAATCATCCAAGTGAGGAAAGTGAAACTTCTTATTATGATAACAATATTGATACTCAAACTGTTCATAATGTGCAGCACATTCAGTCCAAACATCAAAATATAAACTGGTCATTTGATCCTCCTCCACATTCTGCCTGCCTGAATTCTGCCAATTTTACGGAAAGAGCTCTATGCGTAACTAGGTATTCAACATCAAGAATGAGGGTTCCAAAAAGTACATTTGAAACTGTATTCAGGTCTACAAGTTAGAATTATAACATCAAAAAGGCAATTATTAAATGCGAAAAGTTATATGGAAAAGAATGGATCATCATTCTTATGAGCACAATGCTTTCTGATAAATCAATTGCTAAACGACTCGACAAAAAGTCGGAAATTATATTTGAGTACAGTTCTAGTAAAGGAGCTGTAGATACTCTTGATCATGTTTTGTGTATATATATTTGTAAAAGAAAAAAAATTAGCTGTCCTATGATTATATTTTATAATAAGCTGGATAGATCTGATTAAAATGTAATTTTTCTCTGGCCCTCACTAAATAGCAATGTAAAGAAAAAAATTAACGAAATGATTTTTTAGAAGAACTAGAAAAACTATTAATTTCTTCAAATATTCAGGAAAAACAGCATCTCTAAACAATAATAAAGAGTCACGTAATATAGTCAGAAGCATAGATAATGAATGGCAAAATTATTTTTCATTAACATGCATTGTTAATTTACACTTGAGTAATAAACTGGCCCGATGCATATTCTGTGAATCAAGCAATGATTATAAACAGAAATATATTGTTCAAGAATTGTAAAAAACATATCTTGAAGAAACATGTGTCATATTTTTTGTCTGAATCGTAAATGAAAAGGAGGTGAGATTAAAAAAATATTCTAATTCACCTTTTTATTTTTCAAACATATGCTTATATTTACATATTAATTTTATTATTTTGCAATTCTATCAAGTTCATTCTGGTAAAATATGTCTTATCTATCTCTAAGCATAATTTTGTTCTAAAAGCATTAAGAAAATAGTCCTGTGTTCTTAATGTTTAGTGTTCTGGTCATATTGACTCGAATGTTACATGTGCATAGTGAATGCGAACAGAACAGCACGGTTAAGTTGATATAAATAACAAAGATTAGTGTTCAAATAGAAGTGCTTACCAGTTTGGCTTCTATTGTGATCGTCAAAGAGGAAGACCAAGTTTGGATGGCTAACACTTCTTGCCGAATCATCAGTTTGACAATGTAGAGCCGATGCTGATTAGCGAATGCTCGTCCCCAGCCAATTTATGGCAGTTCAAATTCTGGGATCTACGGAGAATATTTTCAAGCATATAAGGCCTCGCAATTTCAAGGTGAATGGAGCTTTTTCCACAATAAGTTATGTTACCGGAATGTAAACGTCATATTTGGAGCATTCCAGATTCATTCTCAATTTGATGAGGTAACAACCGTAAGTCCTCAGTTCTTGAAAACATCCGTCCATTAAACAAACACTAACATGCGGGCATCATTTAAGATTGAATATGTCGAATTCAGTTTTGCTTCAAAATTCTTTACTGTTCAGGAACAAGTCTTGCGTCGTTTTAGATCGTTTCACCTTAATTTTGTGGAACAGCTTCGTTTTGCTAAAATCTGGCTCCACTAAAGAATAAATCAATAACAGTCGACACCATCAAATCAAAGCGGCTTCAAAATTCTTCTTCATAAAATTGAACAAATTTATTGGAATGCTACCCTTAAATTCATCAGCTCAAATCTGCGGTGAATTTTCGCATCGAACAAAGCGAAGGATATCAAAGTAAAACCTATCTTGTACGTCATTATGTTACCTATGAAGCTGATAGAAGATGAAACCTCCCAGCAGTTGACCAAATGGCTGTCATTTTAGAATTAGCTTCAATGTGGCATACGGTTTTAAGCTGGAAAAGTGGTGAAATGCAGATCACTTTACCAATTGACTTTGCGATCTGTAGGATTACCCTCTTTTCTATTTCCTTATGATATTCCTTGATGGTAAAGTGGGATGTTAATGCAAATAATAAGGAACGGAACACTGTTACATAACTTCATTTCTATCACTATCATTTAGTGATCCGCTAAGATTTCAGCACTCTTTACATAATTAATAAACTCTTCGTCTTTTGTATATGAGCGAATTCGAGAAAAAGAATTATAAAAAATTGTTACAAAAAATGATAATTTCATTCCGCAAGTTTGAAATCTTCATGGAACTTCCCAGGAATCAACTAATTGAAGAAAAAATATTCATCTTGTCGTCAATCACCGAATTCAGAGTGAGCTTCAAAGTTTTAAATATCTGCAGCAAGTTTTTTTTTTCAGAACATTTTAAATTCACGTGGAGAACATCAGGTCAAGCCTTTAACATAAAATAACTTACATTTCAAAACAAAAAATAAAGTATTAAAAAGAAAACTGTAGACGCAAAATCAAAATACGTCTCAACATTCATTTTTCTTCTTTGTATAAATCAATCCTAAGATATATATGCTTCAGGATTCGTATATTATATGACTGCATCTCAGATTTTTTTGAACTTTTTACAAATAAATCGAAAATATTTATTGAATAAATGATGGTTTAATTTAAAAATTTAATTTTGATTTTATCTTAATTTTGCATTTTTATTTCATTTTGATAAACCAATTTCGAGTCTCGGGTAATTTTTTTCTAATGCTGATTACTTGTTAATCAATAGGTAAAGGACAGGTATTTAAAAAAACAGAAGCGAAGATGGTGACAGAGAAAAAGCAGAAAAAAAATGGATTATATAAAATAACTCCGAAATAAGATTATCAATGAAAAACAAGCCACGAACCTTGGGACACTTGCGGCAATATCCTGTTAAATAAAGATGGACTGATCTTTTTCTGCTCAATTTATTAAAAGCTGAAACAATAAATTTAGAAATATTGTTTCTGGCGTGAATTAAAAATGGTCTTTTTTCTGTCATTTTTTATATTTCGCTCAGTAATATATCAATTTCTCTTTCTTTAAGGCATCATTGGTTGTTGTTTCTACCAATAAAAAACTGTAAATAACTTTATTTGTAATTTTGTATAAGAGTATTAAAAATAAAGAAGCAATTCCTCTTCCGCCTAAAAGTGGCTTTAGGATATGTAAATGAAGAAAACGATTGTAAAGTGTTCAAAACATTTTCATTAGAAAAGCTCCGTTTTTAAAAATAGAAAACAGTACTTTTGCTACTATACTTTTATTTCAGTATTATTTTAATTTTGTCTGCGTAAAATGATTCATGATTTTTGCTAAAGCTTATTTTTAATGCTTTATGTGATTCTATAAATATATTTTTGTCTCCAAAAATCACGCTTCATCCCAGCTCTTGAAATAATTCGAGATTATAGAAATTCGCACTTAAATTTTCCTTATTCCGCTGAAAAAAATATTCAGTCAGTGAAAGGAAAGGAACAGTGAACGGAAATTGAAAGAATAAAAGAATTTTTCGTATTCTTTCAGCAGTAAGGTACATGTTACGTTGAACTTCATCGCAATGTGAAGAGAATAAAACAAATTTGTATCTTGAATCCTACTGATCGCCTGAATCCAAAATTTGGTACAGACCTATAATTAGGATGTGAAAACCAAATACCAGATTTCATTAATCTAACTTTGTTTATTTTTGAGATATGGTTTTCTCATACTTAGGATAGACTGACAGATAATCAATTAACCAGCTCACGGAGTTAGTATCAAATTTGATTATTAGATTAATCAGGATGTTTATGTAGTTCGTGGGGAAGTTAAAATTTCAGTTGTATGTTTGTAAGATTTGCCTGTTTGTCAATTTTTAGTTGTGTGATAGCAAGACTCCGATAAATTATTAAAATTGGATCTATAAATGTTTCTTCATCCTTTACATTTCAGTTTTATACATTTGATAGAAAAAATTATTTAGTTTTGTAACAAATTGCTGATCCTTGTTTCACTAGATGATAAGTGTCTAAACTGCTTTCTTTCAATGCAAGAACGACTGACAGGAATGCGAAAAAATATTTTTCTAACGCAGACGTGAAAATCATTGTTTCGAAAAACTGATGAAATTTTTGCTGTAAGCAATGAAAAGGACCTTTCTCAAGTTCATTACAGTGGATTCCCATACTGAGACATTTTTTTACACATCTTAAATTATATTAATGCTGTATTTGGACTCCTGAAGATGTGAACAAAAGCATCTAAATAGCATGGATGGAGATTCCAGTTTTATTTAGGTTTATGTGTAAACAGATACAAACATATCGAAATCAGATGTTTTTATTCTTGAAATAAATGTGTATGAAACCATAATAAAAACAAATTATGCTACTAATAAGTCCAATATTTCAAATTATCATTTGTAAAATTGTTTACGAGTCAAAAAGAGTCGTTCGTACTGTTTTCATCATGTTATTGTAAAGAAAATTCGAAAGGTTAATTTATCGTCTGCCCAAAATTAACAAATTACATTTAATATAATTTTTGTATCTGATATTTTTTTGTATAGAAAAATGTTCTCGTAGAAAAGATATTTGGAAGAGATAAATGCTATACCTAAACCTACAATTAATTTATTTTATTTATTATTGAGTGGAAAATAAGGTGTTTAATTTCGGAAATCCAAGCTCATTAATTGAAATTTCTTCTAACAAAAGTTTGATGATATCATATGCATTTTCTCTTCCACACATTAGAAATGAGCTTTCTAATTCTCACCATCACGAATAGCTTGGAATTTGGCTTTCTAATTCAATTATCTGATCCAATTAGCCGATGATACCTTTGTCTGTTCACTTGCATGTTGTCTGGAGTGAGTTCAAATTTAATTAAACCGCAGTGAAGATCGAGTCACTTCTGACAATTATATTTCAGATAGACAATCAAGAAAAGAATCTAGATGTAAGGCTCGAGATCTTGATTGTCATGGAATAAAGTTCATCTTACTTTTTTCATTGTCGTGAAAAGTTTAAATTGATAGGAATTTCTAGAGTTTCTTTTGAATTATCTGCTGGTAATTGGCGAATTTCATGCTTGATTTACGATGAAGAGAAATTTACAAGCACTGCAGCAATTCCAATCTCTTGGAATCCAATGCTTCTTAAATGGGAATTCGTTAGGAGGACTTCTTACTTGAATGCAGCCGACCGCAGCCAACAAAAACAGTTTTCTAGCGGCGATGGAAAGTTTTTGAGACACAACTTTATCCAAATTTAGAAAATGCATAATGAATTAGGATAAAAATGGAAAGAAGAAATAAAAAATCAATGTTTACTAAACACATTGAAACTTACTTAGACATTTATGGAAAGTGGGTTTTAAAATAAATTTGTTTGTCTTTTTGGTAGCTTTCTCATAAATAGTTCAAATTAAAAATCATAATTTATTATATATAATCTATTCCATAGATGTAGCACCTTTTGATAATAAAATGTATGTAGTTAAATTTACTACTAATAAAATTTATGTTAATATTTTGAAAGCACAGAAAAGCACGATGAAAATAATATTTTATTAAAATATCGTACCAGTTTTAGGTCTTCTCTTTCTGACAATGAACTTTAAAGTACCATAGTCACTATTAAAAATATAAATATTTGATATTCACAAACATTTTTCATTTTGTTGAAAATAAAATTATATTTCAAAAAAATCATAAAAATAGACATATTGTATAAATATTTTTGAAGATTTCATATGCATACCATATATTAAAAAGAAATGATGTGTCAATCAATCTTGCAAAAATCTGTATGGTTCTTAAATGAATATGAGAAATGCATTATCTGCTTGGCGTATAAATATACACATATATACTATATTATTTAAATCGTTAACCTAAAAATTGAAACCACTATTTGTATAAAACTTTTCTACAGCAAATTTTGATTTATCCACAAAATTTGTAGCAAACTTTACATTTTTATTACCTTTAGATTGATCAGTTTAAACTATAGGTGACAGTTTGACAGATTTGGCACTATGCAATACGTAAAATGAAGTAACAATATAAAAAAATAATGTAATATAGCCATTTGATGATTTATATATATAAAGCTCATCCATTGTTAATCTTTTTCATACCGTTTGGGTATTAAAAAAGATTAACAATTTGTTTTCATTTGTATTTTATTACAGAAAACTCTACACACCTTAAACTACTTTTCGATATATTCATCATGCGAATTAAGGCATGTGTCATATCTCGGCACTAATTGCAGCATACCCTCTTCTTAGAATTCGGCCGCCTGCGACCTGAACCAGTTCTGGATGTTTACCTTGTTCTCATCATCACTTGCAAATTGCTGGCCGGCAAGAAATTTCTTCAGATGAGAAAGCAAATAGAAGTCGGATGGAGATAGGTCCGGACTGACTTTCACTTATCTGACGATAAATTTCACTAGGTCGAGCATTTATCGCATTCAAAATTTGATAACGGGCCGATCGATTGTTTTAAACATGATTACCGACAAACAATGACTTCAAACATTAACGTAAACAAACAAAATGGCTAGGCTAAATCGTTCTTGAATTGAAGGATGTATCTACACATGTGCGACCTTCGTGCTGTCAGATGCGCGGGAGATGTGAGCAAATTTTACTTACTTTCAAGGTGAGTTTAGTATTTACCACGATCAATAACAAAATGCTCAAAGCAAAAAATATGACTATGATAAATATTGCAGAAAAAAGCATAAATAATTACATTTCTCCTATAGATTTATTAGATTTCTATAAAGAGGTGAAGATTTTACTTTCAGAGCAGCCAGGAAATCAAATAAATTTTTCTTTCCATATAAATGTTCGATCCAGTGTCATATATAATTATATTTGAAATTGAGATACGGTGCTACTACAAAAAATTCAACGTTTTCAACAGTTAAGATATTATTCTCCTGATATATAAGCCTCCAGGTAACTATTAGAACTTCTATAAGACGACTTCCTTACTTATATCTCCGAGACATATCGACTACTTTTAAGATCAATAAAATCGTTTATAGTAAAAAACACTTTCGACTTTGTGTCTTTAACTTCTTCACCTCATTTTGCTGTCAAGACAAGAAATATTGGAGCATTTGTCCGTCCAATGACATCGAAAGACATGGCGGCGCAGTAGAGTTTCATCATGGAAATTCCATTGTTCAGCTTCTATGTTTGCACTAATGTTGAAGCCTATTAATGTTCATATTAGAAAATCACTCATCACGGTATGACGGCTGCAAATTGTCTCTTCATTCGAGAGATTTCCCGTGTTTAAATAGATATATATACGAGAGAAATGTTTAACATTGATTGAAAACAAATAAAATAAACAACTATGTTTTATGACAGGAATTATTTTTCTATTTACATATTTCTTTATTCAAAAAACCTCTTTGCAAACAACATTCCGTGTGAAGTATTTTTCGTTTTTTAACAATTTTATTATAATTCAATAAACATGAAATTCTCAGCTTGTCAAACGTAAGTCGAAAGTTAAAATTTCAAAGGCATTCTTTTTCGAAATTCTAATCAAAACAAAGCACTTCTCTGCTTGTCAAACGCTGCCAAATGTATTTCTAAATTATATCATAACTATTGAAATAAATAATCAGATGCATCGTGGCGTCCAAACTATATCACACGCATAATATACCACTGAGGTAATTTCTACTTTCTATTAAAAAACGGAAATTAATTTGAAAGATATGATTAATATAATTTAAAATTTCTAAGGAACTATTGATCATTGCGAGATACATTTTATACCAATCGATAGAAAATTTTATTTCTTTATTTTAGAGCTATTAAATTTGAAATTAGAACGACCATTACTCACTTAAATATAAAATTAATGAAATTTAGGTTCTCTGACAATGAAATAATGCTGTTTAATGTCTCGCAGTGCTATGGCGCGAGTTTTACTGTTGGTGACGTCAGAGCGTTACGAAGAGACAGATATGGGCTATTATATTAGTAATGGTGTCTAGTGGCCTGCGCTATCATATTCTTGAAATTTTTGATATGCTCTTAATGCTATCGGAAAATATAACATTTCGTCAAACGCCTGTGTCAGATTTAATGTCGTAACTCTAAATATCTTTAGCGAGAAAACTTAATTGAGTTTACAAGGAAATCTTTACTGTTCAGTACTTTTCCATGTAGCCTTTTACTTCTAAATGGATGGATGGTTCATGGTTTATTGTTAGAAAAAATGTCATCACTTATTTAATAATAAGATATGCAAACGAACGTCCGTTTCTAAACCTCTTTACATGAATTCTGCGAGATGTAGAAATCCACAGAAAGTTAATTAATGATGATAAAATGTTAGATAGGTAAAACTACTATCTGCAAACGCTTATAAGTCATATGTTTTGTTTGTTATAATCCAATTAATTTCTTTGTTACATTTTATGATTCTTTCATTTGATTTGCAGCAATAGTTGTGATCTCCTATCAAATTTAAGTCATTAAACCAATATTTTTTTTTATTTAATAAATTAATTATTTTTTGAATCCCACGTTTGCACATAATTTATAAAAATAATGCATCATACATACCATGATAACTTTTCTTTTATTGCATCACTTTTCATCAGTTCTATATAGCAATAAGAAAAACTGAATTTAAATTATATATATTATATTTTTCGTCGTATTCCACAGAAATCAATAATATGAAATGTTCCTAAATTTGTGACAAATATTATAAATCTTGCCCAAATTTATTTTTCGGATAAACAGATATTTGTAATATTTTTAATATTATTTGATAAGTCAAATAAAAATATGTTCTTACTTTCTAACAGTCGAAAACAAATATATGTAATAACTTCAATTGTACTAACATTTATTGTTCATATGATTTTAAATTGATGTATTTGCATAAATTGTTTATATTTATCTGCATAAGTCTATTAATAATGAATAACTGTACAAATTTTGTTCTAAAACAAAAAAGTTGCCTCAAATACTTACCTTACGTATCTAGTTATTTCTATGTCTTTAAAAAGTCCTAGTAAATAACTAAAACAAGGTATTTCAGAAATGTAAAGAATAGTTATAGTAACACAAATCAATATGTAGCCAGTTAATTCAAAATTACTTGTCGGAATTCAATGTTTACGAATCACGTGGACACAAACTCACTAAGGAAGAAACTTCAAGCTGGTCTTAAAAATATTTTAGCTTCTTACATTTACAAAATAATTAACTATATGGTATAAATCTAGCTCACTACCAATAATTAAGAGAGCAAATGCATCTTCCTTAAACAACTCATTAGAGCAAATACAACTTCCTTATTACAACTCATTAGAGCAATGTCATGCTAAATGTCTTCAAAAATTCCACTCTAATCCAGAGAAATTAAGAAATTAGTCGAAAATTCTTATATTAATATTATTACTAAAGCATCTCGATGGATGGCGCAAATATAACTATTCTAACTAAAGTTTTCCATAAATCCTTTACTAAACTCCATCCTGAGATATCATCAATGAAATTAAAGGAAGTACATGGCTGATGACGTCATCCCAATATAACAACTTGGATGCCAATTAAATGCCAGCAAGTGTTCCTCTTCATATTTTTTCCGTAGGTATTTGATGAGCAACTAATTAAGAAGGAACCCATTTCCAATCTGACTTAACCTGAAATCAGAATTCCTTGAATCACTTCATAAGTGTAGGAATAATAATTATTTAGGCCATAATCGATTATTATAGTCTTTGATTGACGTCCATTCATTGCTTTAGAATAATGACGCCAATTGGATATTTCTCTTTCAAGATGTAGTTAATAAATTTTGTATTTTGGAAATAAATTGGAAAAATAATTAAGACATTTATAAGGAAAAATATTAAGTCATGTTGATGCCTGGTGTTGGGGACGATTTCATTCAGAACTCTGTGTCAATGCATTTGATATTGGATGTGATAAATACTGATAATACTGTGATAAATACTTTTAAACATCATATTTATTTCTTAAATAGCTTAAAAAATTGCATTACCCAAGTAATTTTATAAAAAGTTGTCAATATCTTCTTAGTAATCTTTTAGAATACAAAATAATGAAGTCGAATTGACATATAAATTATAGATATTTAAGAACAACCATTTTTAGTTAGAAGACGCAAAAAAGTAAGTAGTAATTGTAGAAAAATTTCAGGTCAAAATAACACTGCTTGACAGTTAATGCTAAAGCAACAGAATGTGTGTCCACAAGAGTTAAATACAAACTTCTTATATTCCAGCGGCCCTTCCATATTAAATGTACTAAGTTACGTAACAAAGCCTTCTGAGTAATTCCAAATAATATAGTAACTTCATTTAAATTAATATCATAATTACTGCAGTATCTTCTCTGTTGCCTAGTTGTAAATATGCACTTTCATCATTCCCCATCAAGTAAATTAATTTATAACTCCCATCATCATTTCCATCGGAATAGTCGAAAAACTCAAAACGCCTCATTCTCACAAATGATAAAATCTCTCTGATCACTAAATTATGAGAAATCCAGGAACTTCCGCATTCCAATCACTCCAGGGGAGGACGGGAAGTTTTCGAGATCGCAATTAGGACGAGAGATTTCTATGGCTCGTCGCTTTGTGACCATAGCAGCGTTGTTAATTGCATCAAAGACATTGCTATGGGTTCGGAGCAAAGATGGCTCTGTGGGTTTTAGAGGGATGGTGTTAGACTGATCACTGTGGAGAATGTGAATAGCTGTCAATAGGCTAATTTGTTTGATTAATTGTCTGAATGACTACTCTTAATCAATCGGTGGTGTAATTAAATGTGGGAGGTATTAGTATGTGACCTTACATCTACAATGTTACTTCCATTTAAGTTAAAGATTATCTACATGAATGAGTATTTCTAAATCATCTGAAAGTTCAAAGGCTATATAATGAAAGTGTAATCAAGTTTTTTTTATGAAATCTAGCATATCATAGCACATGGGTGGGGAACCCGCGGCATTCGGGTCGCAAGTGGCCTTCTTGAATTTCTTGTACGGCCTCACAAGTTATTTACAATTTTCGGTACTTACGTATTAACGCCACCGAGGTTACAGATTTGGCGGTTTTTAAGTGCCGCCAAATTTGGCGGTTTTTGTACTTTCGTATTAACGCTAATTTGGCGGTTTTTGTACTTACGTACTAACGCCAATTTGGCGGTTTTTAAGTGCCGCCAACGCCACCGCAGCTACAGATTTGGCGGTTTTTAAGTGCCGCCAATTTGGCGGTTTTTGTAAACAAGATTGCTCTTTATTGGCGCATTACCGCCAATCTGTAGCCTCGGTGGCGTTAATACGTAAGTACCCAATTTTCATAAAAATAATAACATTATCTGTAATATAATAATAATTATGGAACAATAATTCTTAAGATTATTCTCGGGCGGTCTTTTGCCCAAAGGCGAAATTTAATAAGGTCGTTCAGTTCAAAAACGTTCCTCACTCCTGTCCTAGATGTTTCTTCCAAGTAACGAAATAAAGACTTTCTTTAAAAATAATAAGACTTTAATAAGGCCTAGTTTTAGAGAAGAACTTTATTATTTCCCATGAAGTAAATTAATTTATATCTCCGGACATCGCATGTAAAGGAGTAGCAATTCCTGTAGCAACACTCAGAACGGTTGACTCTCATAAATCGCAGACCTTCCTGTTTACTGAATTAGGAGAAATCCAGAAACCTCCTCATTTCAATCACTCCGTAGGGGAATGGATCGAAGAAAATTTTCGGTGGCAATTACGAGGCGAGAATCCAAAGGCCCGTAATCTCGTAACCACAGCAACGTTGTTAATTGTATCAAAGACATCACTTTGGATTTGTGCCGGAGTTAGCTCTGTGTAGTGCATATCGCTGGTGTTTGACTGATTATTGAGGTGAGTGCGGATGAGTATCAATAGACTGGGTTGGATCATTACTTGTTCAAATGACCTATCTGTCTCAAATGTGGAATGTGTTAGTATGCGACCTTATGTCTACAGTATTATTTTATTAAAAAATGCCGGTTTTCTTTCTGAATTAACATTTGGTCCTCACCAATCTGTTCATCATCAAATGAAACCTTAAATAACATATAACAAATATGAGTAACTTATTCATATTTTCCGCCATTACAACATCCTTTAAGCACTATGGTTATTGAAGAAACGAGCAGTACAGAATTTTTTTGAAGAATATTATTTTTTGGAATATAAATTTAAATACATTTTTAATTTAAATCTCAATTTTATACTTGTATCTGAAATTTTAATCAAGTATATTTAATATTATAAATGTTTCGCATCAGTAGCAGGAATTAAGTTTTTTTATTATCTTTAGTGCTTTTAAATTATTTAAAAATCTATTACTTATTAAGAAACAAAATTAAGCTTATTAATATGACTTTCATCTGGTATTAAGTTATTATCTTGAAATTAACTTGTAAAATATCTTACAAATAGAGCATCAAAGCAAACTTCTACTGAAAATGTCTTTGGCTGAGATATTTTGAAATTTTTAAAAATAAAAGCCCTGCTCTGTTAGCTGCCCTAAATCTAATAACACATTTTAAATTTTGAAAAATTACAATGATGTTAACAGCTTCTAAAACATCCTGAAAAATTACTTTCTGAGATTTGTGGAAGAAAGATTACGGTAATTAAATAAATGACTTATTAGTGTACCTATGAACCTACACAATCATATTATAACGCATTTCAGCAGTTCTCATTTTCTTCTAGTTATATGGCATTCTCTAATTGATTTCGATGAATTATATTCTTTTAAAACACAGTCATATGCCAGTACAAAATTTGTTCATCCCAAACCGTTTTCAATAGTTAGAGTTTGCAGTTCATAATTAATTCATATGCAATTTTTGGAAATAAAATTTAATAAAGTATTGGATTCATGCAGAACGAAATGAAAACATTAAATGCTATTTCTTCCAAAAGAAGAATCAACTTCTTGTATGTAACTCTAATTCTGTTCCTTTTAAGACATATTCAGTTGCGAATAAGAAAAGAAAAACTGTTAATAAGATAAAACGTCTGAGTCACCACATCGAAAATTTATTGCGTCTATAAATTGAAATAACTTTTATAGACTGCACGATTATTTGATTAGATGATATACGAAAACCCACTGATCTTTACTATGCGATAAGGAAGGAAAAGAATTTGTATTCATCCCCTTTTATTCACATTTAACTTATAGAAGTTAAAACTCTGTTGTCTAATCTTACTGAAATTCTTCTTGGTAAATGATTATAAAAATGGTCATTCTCTGAATCAAAACAAGGTCTTCATAAGAATATTCCTAAACTATTCTCAAGTCTCCTTTGTTTCTTTCATGACACTATTCTTTTAGTCTTTTCCTAATTTACTACACATTGTTCTTTACTATACTATAAGAAATGAAAAAATTTCGTATTCGTCCCATAATCATATTCGCCTGTTGGAAGTCAATATTCTGTAGTCCAATCAAACCGAAAAATGCTTATGCTATTCTCAAGTCTTTGTTTTTTTTAAATGACACTATTCTTTTAGTCTCTTCTTAATTTACTACACGTGCTTGAATAAGTAAATATAACTTCTCGAGATAAGTTAATCGAGTTATTTTCCTCATAAATCTGTGTTGAAAGGAAAGAAATTTGTTGACAGCTTTTTTCCTTAAGGGTATATAATTTATTTCTATAAGCAGTTTTACAAGCTCCTTGTTTTCTAAGTTAAACAGTAACAAATGGTTTTCATCGTACAATCCACTTTGACTTCAGAGCGAGAAGAATTTGTCACTTTGATAAAGTAAATGTGCTAAAGTGGATTTTAGAAGCAAAAAGAGAAAAGCAGAGGATTAGATTTATGATTTCTATATTACTTTCCAGGTTTAATTTTGTATTTCCTACACAAAAGTATCAAATCTGTTTCGAAGCAATCTTTTTCACGTAGAATACAATGGAACTCTTAAATAGTATCTTTCGTTTTTGGAATACGACGAAAATAAACTGTTTTGCTTTAAATTGTGTTACTTAAGTGAGACGAAAATAGTAGAGTAACGGAAGTATTTTAAAATCAGAAATGAGTTTTAAAGGTATTATTCATCACTGCAGATTAAATTATATTTGAAATTCTAAAGAATAGCAACGGTGTTTCTTGAAAGCATTGCTTATTTATTATATATTCAGTATAATAATATTTTCTTTTATGTCACTTATTTATCAATATATTTATAGATTTAATTTGGAACTATATCAGATTTATTTTTGCAAATTCCTTTCTCAAAACCTAAATACCTTTCAAGGGAATCTTATTCCTGAAAATAAAATGCGACAGCATAACTTTAAATCTTGTTTAATGTAAAGTATGCAAAAATGCTTATATTTAGAGAGAATGGTCTTCAGATGTTTCCTTGACTAAGTTTGTTGCAGTCAGAAACTCGACAAAATTTTGTTCTTACATTCTTAACTCTTTGGGCACGAAAGAAAAAAAAGATACATAATTATACACGTGGGAGTGCAAAATTCGATTTTGAGCTTTAAGAAGCAGAAATATATCGTTATTAATTTGTTTGAATTCCTAAAAATTAATCTGTGATTTTTTTGTTATATGGTTTTTATAATAAGTGATATTCAGCAAGAATGTGTAAAAGATGCATCATTCAAAGTGGTTCTGCAAATAACCCACCATGCTTCAAAGAGTTAAGGCTATTTCATTTCATCTTGGAAGTATATATTAAATTTGCAGATTTTTATAGATTCAAACTTTAATTGTAGTATGAGATATTGCATTTGATATTTTTTATGAAGGTTAGGATTCTTCTTATACTGCAATTGGCAGTGTTTTAATTGTGGGTATATTCTGTTTTGACATGAGAAACCACATTCAAAAACAAATACATGTGACTTCTAAATGATTTCTTTTTCAATTGGGAGTAAGTATAAGGCAATGAGTCCTCTTACGTGAAAAGGGTTATATAGACTCGCATACCTAATATATTATTTTTGTAATCAGATCTTTTAAAATTTAAAAATATCGTGTTAAGACACATTTTGCAATCTTTCTGGCATAAGATTTTATAATTTACTGCACAATTGCAATTTTGATGTATAACATAACATGATTTGTCTCCATTTGATAATGGTTACAGTGATAAATGAGTAGATATTTGTAGGATTATAATTTAAATTATACGAGATATTTTTGTTTTGGAATTTCATTCGAAAACTAACAATCCTCTTTTTAGATAATCCAGTTGGAATACAATAATTTTCAACATTTAGGCTATTTTCTTTCATTTAAAAGCAAAATAAATGTCTTTATTTGAAGTAAGTAAAGTCTGAAGTTAAAATTTGGAATTAAAGCAAGAAGTAACTCCGATGACCGTTGAATTAACTTATATGACTGTTAAAGTAACTCAGATGACTGTTGAAGTAACTCAGATGACTCTTGAAGTAATTCAGATGACTGTAACTTCGTGCTTAAGTTCCAAATATTTTAAAAACAGAAACACCATGAAAATCGCTTTTTCATGTTCGAATCTTAGGATACTTTAAATTTCTTGAAAAGTACTGATTCTACTCGTATACGCTGTGTTATTATATTTTATGTAATGGTTCTTGTATGTCTAGGCATGTCTCCGATATTTAAATCTGGGAATTACTTTATAAACATTGATAGTCCCTTTCAGAGACCGCTCTTGAAAATTAGAGGTGTTTTGTTGTTCCTATCTAGTTGGAAATGAATTAATTCTGATTAGATATTATATTCTGTAAGAGTTTATATACTTTCTGAATTTCTTGTTTTAATTTCACGTTTGTGGTATGCAATATCATGGAAAAATGATTTCAATTTCTAGTTCACATCAAATTTTAAATGCATTGAAACAAGAAAAATGTTCTTTGGGCCATAGTTTCTCTGTAAATTTTAGTATGGCCCAATTGAATGCGATGCTTTTTACAGGTGTGGATACTTACAAATCTAGCCTTTTAATTTATCAGATTCTATTTTTAAAATTTCTTTATCTCAGTAATACATCTTATATTCCTGTAATACATTACAGGAATATAATGTAAGAGTAATAAAACTCAATATTTTAGTTATTTCTCACAATCTGGGTTTAAAATTTGAACGAACTATGTCGATTTCTATGACACATTACTGAGAATTCTAAGATATTTCACTTTCTATTTAAATGTTCGATCCAATGCCACATACATCCATATTTGAAATTCAGATTCAGTTCTGCTCCAAAAAAGTGAGCGTTTTCAGCAGTTTTGCGTTTTACTCTTCTTATCGCTTCTGCGTAACTATTATAATTTTTAGAAGGTGACTCAGTTATTTCTAGCGCCGAGACATATCGACTTCTTTTGAGACCAATAGAATCTCTTACTCTGAAAATTTGTTTCTACTTGAAGTCATTAACTTCTCCGCCTCATTTTGCTGTCAGAATAAGAAAAATTGAAGCATTTACTGGTTTAGCGATAGCGACAGCGCCTGGCAAAATCGAACTTTATCATGAAAGTTCTATTATTCCTGAAGGTCAGAAGACAAGAAACATAAGTTTTGAAAACCCTTATTGTTGATATGGTGTTGAGTGACTTGAGGAAACATATTCTTTCTTTCATTAAACATAAATTGTTGCTTTTCGATTAATGCCGAAGGAAATAATGAAGAAGGAGAAGAAGATTTTACAGTAACCTAATGCAAGCTTAATAAAATACAATATTTGAAATATTTCTCTTGTTCTAAGAAACGTCAAAGAAGATTCTGTTGAGAACTTATATTATTTAGTGATCCTAGTCTTTATTTTTTGTTTCAATATCAGATATCTCAGGACTTGGTTTAAATTGTTTAAATTATTTGAATTTGCCTACTCCGTTGTAGTTCTTACTCTCTTTTTAAAAATAAAAATAAATTACCAGTAGCTTACATTTACCAGTTAATTTTCTTTCTACGGTGTTTTTTTCATTAAAGCGAGCGAATTAGATATTTTATAAAACTACCAGTTTGAAATGCAGAACGATAAAAATATTTATTTCAAAAATTTAGTACATTCGAAATACAGTACATACTACTACAGTCTAAATACCGTACTGTTTTATGTTTTGTCTTACCAGCGTTCATCTTAAATACTATTTTTTTGTTATTTTCGTGAATTTAATTTTGGATGATAAAGCAGTCAATACTGCTTAACCCTCGAAGCACCCAATTGCTTTGATCTTACAGGTTTCGGGTTAGAAAAATTAGCCTTTAGTGTGAATGAACTGAAATTTTGTGTATTTTAACAAATTCTGAGAAAAATATTTTATCCAGTGATGTTTCAGAAAATATACGTATAAAATAAATTATCTCCTTTTGAACTTAAACAAAAAAACATGGAAAAAACAAGATTAGAGTTCTGCAGTTCTATAAACCTTTGGAACATTTTTTCTCTCCTTCAGCATGCAGACATCCATGTCATGTATAGTAAGAGCGGTCTATAAAACATTGACATCAACGTATTGGCGAACTACAAGAAATTCATTGTTATCTTTCTCCTATGTCTCTATTGTGATACGCACAATTTGTACATCACCATCATCTGTTGCTACATGCCTACTGTCACACTTTCAACAATAACCATCGCCTGAGATAAACTGCACGCTAAAATGTAAATAATTAAATTGTTTAAATGGATATGTTTTGAAACATTTCTAACATGCTAAATAACTATTATGTGTTTAAATCCAGTGGAAAACGCTTAATATTTTTGTACGGATAGTGTGAATAATTTAGTGTGGATTTCGCCATTGTCAATAAAGATTGTGTTTTCACAGTGGCATTTTCTTCTTTAAAAATGAATATTGCATTGATAATTATCGTTCAGGAAAGTGGATTGCCATCTCTCGAATCGCTCTCTACCCGTGGAAATTAAGGTAGGCGTTATTTTCTTTTATTTAATCGACTCCACGTTTAAATTTGTTTTGACACCTACTTTCTGCAGATGTCCAGTGAGTTGCAAAGTGAAACTCTGCTTATTGGCAAGACTAATTAGAAAGTGCCTCTGTTAGTTATCTTGAAGTGAACTTCATCAAGTTACAGCCTTGGTGCTGAGAATACTTCAGGTTTACACCTATAAGGCTGCTGCTGAATGATCGCTGTAATTCTTCTTGATGTAAGATATGTAGGTCATTCAACAACACGGGAGGTGCCTTCCTTTGGAAAAATGGGCACATCCAGTGAGTGCCACAGAGCGTCCCAGTTTAAAACTCGAATATGTGCACCGGGCCTATTGTCGGAATAAATTCCTTCACATCCGGAGTTTCACTAGTGGCAGTCAATTCTAAGGAGATGTGAATATATGCATTGACTGATTTGCCTTGCTGGATTCCGCCTCTACTCACTCCTTTAAAATGGGATGCACTTCAGTGTAATGAAGTCCATTTAAGTCACCTCGCAAGAAATGTAGCTACGTATGCTATTTAAACATGCAACATCATACTGCCATGCGCTATGTTCTGGCGCCATCATCTTTTTCCTTCCCCCAAAATATGCCATGTATTTCAAAATCAATTTGGAGCGTAACATTTGATGTATATCATGTGAACGTGAATTTATTCCAATGCTTCGTACGAGGTATTTAATGTTCTTTAAAGTACCCTATGCTTGTTGATAATTTAAGAGACAATTTTCCAAGAAAAAAAATCGAAAAATTTGATTAAAAAAGAGCATGCTTTTCACTGAAATACTACATTTTAAGTAGTTTGTGAGGCATAGCATGTACACCAGTATATTTATAAGGAGACCACTAATCAAATGCAAACGGATGTATATATATAGAGAGAGATAATTATCGTGAAAATCAAATTAATAAATGCTTAATGATAATTCCAAACATATTAAACTTACTGCCAAAGAGATTTTTTTCATATTAGGTTTGAAAAGAATTGAAGAATATATGTTAATAATAGCTCATTTGTTGATCCTTTGATAGAAACCTTACTAAAACCTATTTTATTAAAAGAGTTACTAAAACATCTGGTCGAATCAGGTGAAGTGAAATCATGAAAGATACATAACATTTTCTAGCACATTTGAGTGTGATTTTATGCGGCATAATGTCATGCTTCAATGTCATAATTAGTCGAAACAGACTGTATAAAGATTTCAGTATATATTCAAATCATATTTGAGAGAACCTGCTGCGGTCACATTGAAAGCTTATAACTCGAGAGTGCATTTTATAATTTATTTATGTTGAAACACAACCATATAAGCTTAGTTAGTTTGTAGGATACAGACGAAAACATTTTGATCCAAAAATTGAAAAAAATAAATTAAAAAATTCTTAAAATGCATAAATATGATTGAACTAAGTAATTAAGAAATCTAATGTCTCTGTATTCAAGTATAAAATTTGTAACGTTATGAAGATTGATATTATTACATAAATCACTTCGCTGAATTGTGTTATGTTGATGCTCGAAACATTTCTTGCAAAAATTTATTTAAAATTAACACGTTATTAATGGATATTAGATGCTATGTATTTCTGTAAGTTTTTCAATTTCATTTCCCGGATGATTTATAATTCGATTTAAGCGCACATTACTATGTTTATTCTAAACATCGAAATATTACAATTCAGTTATAAATCTTTTCAAGCGAAAATATTTTCTCTTTATGAATGATTGTGATAATGGTGATATTTAGACAGGCGTGACGTATACATTCAAAGCATAAAGTCATAAAAAAACAAATAAATCCGTATCGACATTTAGATATGTGTAACTGTATTTATTTACTTTCTGTTATCCATGACATAATATCACCAGAAGAAGTTTATCATAAATACCTACTACAGAGGAAACTTATAACCACTATCAATTTTTGTCGATTTCTCCAATTTAAATGAGCAACTGAAGAAACTATTTTTCAAAATATCATAAAAATCCAAGATATTTCATTTTAAATGTTCGATCCAATACTACATCGAGCCATATTTGAAATTTAGATTCGATGCGGATCCAAAAATAGACAGCATTTTAGCAGTTGTGCTTATTCCTTTTCGTATATTTTCCCTTCTAGTAGGCAATAGGATGTCTATAAGAAAATTCGGTTACTTCTAACGCCGAAGTGTATCGACTTATTTAAGATCAATAAAATCTTTTACACCGAAAAGTTCTTGCGACTTCAAGTCGTTAACTTTTTCGCTACATTTTGTTGTCAGGGAAAAAAAAATCGAATTATTTACTGGTCAAGCGATATCCAAAACGTCTGGCACCTTTTAACTTTGGCATTTAAGAGTCATTGTTTCTTCAGGCTAGTAGAGGAAAATGTCAAATATTGGAGTCTGTTATTGTTTATAGACTTACGAATAGCTCATTTAATGTATCAATCATTCTTCTAAACTGGATTTCAAACCCATTGTGCTGAAAAGAGAAAATGTTTGATAAAAATATTATTTATTTATTTATTTAGAAAATGCTCACTACAGAATAAACTCCAATTAGAGAGTGAATGATACAGTAAAAAACACTAAAATAGCCGTAAAATACAGATTAATAAAAACAACATATAGGATACATTATGTTGCATTAATGCCATTAAATACGTAGTCACAAAAAATTGCCAAAATGCATTGTGTTGAATAGTTTTCCAAATATTTATTTTTATAAATATATAAATAATTTCATCAGTTATTGCTTTTTCTAACCAGATGTTTCTAAACAAATATCTATTAACGGTAATTGTTAGGAAAAATTCACCATATTTTGAAATGATAACAAAAAATTATAATGCTCTTTACTCTATAAATTTGGTTAAAAAGTTCAAGAAAATAAATTAATGATTGTAGTGAAATTAAGTTTTTCTTCATGGAATTTTCTGTGTTCATAACTTATATCTTTTAATAAAATTCTTCTACTTTCTTTCGTATAAGTTTAATAATTTTATTAACCATCAAACTTAATTGGAAATGATGTTTAATTCTAATTCATTGAAAGCTTAGTTGTCATTTAAATATGAATTTAAAAATATTGCAATTCATTTTTAGAATTACAAAGCATTCATTATATACACTGTGTATAGAAATTCACTGTACTTGATAGTTAACCCTTTAAATTATTAAATATATATTTTGAGAAATTGATGTATAGGAAATGATATAGAGGCCATGATGGATAAGAAAAAGTAATGGTTATAAGAGCGCTTAGTATTACTCGTGTACGTTCATAAATCAAACAGAAAGAAATATTCAATTTTAGGAATTTCTTCGGTTTTATAGTACTTTAAAATATTACCAGAACATAAAACGAGAATATTTTTATAAATTTCGCTTCCATTTTTAATTACCACAAAAAAATGATTTTTTCTTTTATGATGCATCGCTTTTATATTTTTGAGCCATCCAATATTTAATAATTGTTGGAATGTGAGTTCATCTTTTTGTCATTTCGACATATAATAAAATTATGTAATAAATTTAGGTGTGTAATCACGTTTATTATTAATATGATTTCGTATCGATGCATGTACACAAGGCACACAGCTAAATCTGTGAATAATGCATTTTTTCTAGATTCATTTTTAAGCAAACTTCGCAGAAACATTTTTATTTATTTCTTTTTGGAATTTAAGTGTAATCCTGGAATTTGTCTATTGGAATTTAAGTGTCATTTCCTTGAATGCATTTGTAATGACTTTCTTAATTACTGAAATTTGAAGTCTTCAGTTATATAGAAAATTTCTAGATAATAACCTTTCTTAATTGTCAATGCAGAACACAAGAATTTTGTCTACTGATTTTAAAACGTAAATGCAATATAATTGATACGTTATACACATTACTAGAAATGTGACAATTTAGTTTAATTTAAAGCCCCGTTTTGAAGTAACCCGGGGGCTACTTTGGGATGGATATCGTAATTTTGAACAGCGGTCAGATGATGTGGACGACACCTGAGCTGACATTCCCCTCTCCAAACTTCTGCACCACACCAGAAGTAGTCAGAAATATTAAACGTAGAAACGTTGTGAGGCGCTATTGAAAGAAACAAAATTTAAATTAATTCATAAAAAATAACCTCTTTCGTTTATACTTAACTAAAAATTAAAATAAATTTCTGAAATATCTCAATAACAATATAAAGAAAAAAGTATTAAATTAAAGCTCCAGTTCACATTAAGTTATTGAAAGCTTAACCAGTTTCAGATAAATTGCCAAATTCCTTTTCATGTAGTCAGGATTTCTGAACTGTTCGCTCCTCATTCCACATGAATGCTAGACAATTATCAAATTAAACGAAATTTATAACTATTTCCAATTTACTATTAAAGATATCTTCAAAGATTTTGTGAATGAGACTTTACCAAACATACAACTCAATAATTTGTTTCCTATGTGTATCATAAAGATATTTAATCGAAGCAAGAAAGACACGATCGATGATGGCATCCTTTTCAAAACTGGCTAGATGTCGATTGAATGTCAGCAAATTTTCCTCTTCAAATTTTCCCGCGGGCGTTTAATGTGCAACTAATTAAACCTGGCCCGTTTCCACGTTCATATCTGTATCCGACTAAGCATGGAATGACATTTCCATGAATCTCTACATCTAGGATGTAGATATATCAATTGGGTAGGTCCAAATAGAATCACGTTTGAATGTCTTTGCCTGCGGTGTATTCATTGCTTTCGGATAGTGAAGATGTGTATGACTCTGTCAATATATATATTTAGACGTACATTATTTTCCAAAGTAAATGAATATATTTTTAAGGCACTTTATATTTCTCGGCAAAAGTTTTGGAGTTAAAATCCATTTTCAGTTTATTGGCATGATATTCATTCTCGTTAATGGAGAATATTTCAACCTCGATTATTTGGTAATACGTGTGGCATCAGACATTTTAAATACTCACGATACGAAAATAAGCTTCTAACTCTTAAATTTAGATAAAAATTTAAAAAAATAGTCTCCAGAGTATATAATAAAAATATTCAACAGCATTTATTATTTTTTAGAAAATGATTAATAGGAGGGAAAGCTTTTTCTTATGAATTCCCTCGATTTAATTAACGTTCTCCTCTTAAGATAAGAATGTTTTTGCGAAATTTCTAATGTGCTATTTTCGACAAATAAGCAAAATAACAGCAGATGTCGAACTGATTCTTTAAAATTTAAATTTTTGGAAACATAAAAGGAAACACGGTGTTCCCGTCGCTGATTGCACTTGGTTTAACTTAACTAGATAATGCAGTAAGGCAAGAATACATGATAAAGTTAATATTAAGCATCTTCCTCTGAACAAAGCGACTGCCGCCACGAATGCGTGGAAGAGAAGTAGAGAGATTAATAAGCGGGTTCTTGCTTCCCTAGTGGGTATAGATGGTGTATGGTTGAGTTGTCTCCACTCTAATGATAGGGCATGATTACTTTTGGAAGGATAGGAAGGAGGTCTTTGATGGCCATCAGGACTCCAC
>BGPR01000157.1:42846-76201 GCA_013235015.1 Araneus ventricosus
TATCATTCAATTAACCTCGGAGGATACTGAGAGCAGGAGTAGCTCCTTGTTGATTGGTCAAAATGACCTGGAGCTACTAGGTAGTACCTGCGGTAGAAGTCTGATTTAACTGCTGTACTTGGGAGTCAAAGCGACTACCTCAACGAATACGAGGGTGAGAAGTAGAAGGATAAATAAGCGGGCTCGCGCTTCCCTAGTGGGTATAGTAATGGTGTATGGTTGAGTTGCCTCCACTCCGATGATAGGGCGTAATTCTTTTTGGAAGGATAGGAAGGAGGTGTTTGATGACCATCAGGACTCCACCCTCAGTTCCCGTATTGACGTCTTGGCGAATATCATTCAATTAACCTCGGAGGATACTGAGGGCAGGAGTAGCTCCTTGTTGGTTGGTTAAAATGACTTGGAGCGACTAGGTAGTGCCTGCGGTAGAAGTCTGATTTAACTGCTGTATTTGGGAATTGGTTGCTTTGATTGAGGACTTTCAAAGGGAGCTGACACACATCGCTTAGAAGAAAAGCAGGAAAACCTTCACCAGCCATCCCGACCACACCGACATGCCAAATGAATATTCTAAAATTTTAATTTTGAGAAACTAAAAATGAAAACTTATTTTATGATGTTCACACGTTAACTGCCAAATACGAGATCATTGACTTCTCTTTAAGTGCAAAAGTCAAAATTTTATGATTGTAAGAAAGAAAGTGTAAAATTGTAAATTTTAAATATTCATTTTTTCAGACAATTTTGAATAATCAATACACACCGAAATATTTACTGGGATGTAATTTCTAATTATTTGTAGCTTTATTTTCACGTAATAATTAACCAATTTTAACTATCGTGGTTTTATCTACTTTTTTTTGAAAAAGAAAATTTTAATTATTATTTTGCTTGTTGAAATTACTTCCGTAGCTATAAATTTACTAAGAAGAAATTTGTGCTTAAAAGAATGGCTTTTGTTTTCCGTACATGAAATTAATAAACTGGAAGCATAAAAGTTGTCTAACTTTATTTTTAGACATTATCGAGCAATGAACAAAAGGATTTTGTGAATTTTTAATCTTCTTACAATCTCCTTATTAATGTTAAATTACTGAAATTAGCAACTTAACATTAATAAGGATCTTGTACTAGAAATTAAGGTTTGGTTAAACATTAAAGCTTTCATTATTGTTTAAGTCTTTCACTTGAAAAAAAATCCTTTCAATCTGTAAAATACAAAAAAAAAAGCAGAAGCCTTCTAGGATTTCTTTCTTCAATTTGTTTTCTCCCATGAGATCAAATCAGAGCTAAACAAACAGATACTAAAGTCATTTGGACAGATGGTCTGTGTCTTGAGAGGATCGATAACATTTTTTAACGTTTTAGTGCTCGTTTATGTGTTTGCTTTTTCCTCGTAGGAGCAACTTCAACTTCCTCAACATTGCCCTATTTCTGAAATTAATTTCAGCATTTTTTAAATTATTTATGCTTTATTTTCCAACTACACCTAAAATACTGAGCAAGCATTGGCTTGAGAAAATGTAAAAAATTAAATATAACAAAGTGATTCAATTTTGAAAATAATCATTTAGTAATTTAAGTTCAGTCTGCTTTCAAAAATATTTGCCTGTTCGCAAGCAACAATATTTACAGTAATTTTCTTTAATATTACTTTGTGTTTATGTATGGAAGATTTTAAATAAGTAAAGTGGTTCAAATATGACAGAGATTGATTTGTTTGTAAACAAGTATCATTCCCCAGCAGCTATACGACCTTGAAGGAGTGGAGACACAACCTTCACCCTCCATCCTGCAAAGGTTAGAATCTGTTCAATATTGTATGGGAGTTATTAGAGTGATGAAGAAACATAATGTACCACGGAGCGTGGAGTAACGCATTGTGATCTACTTCCTCTTTGGAGAACATTTCTTGTCGTCTGAAATTCACCCCAAACATCAATAACAGTATTGGGGAAGAATATCACTTAGGTCATTCTTACGAAAAAAGTACAAATAGCTTAAAAATGTTATTTCACAAACGTATGTAAAAAAATCTCCTAAAAATTGCATAGATGTTTTCATTTAAGCTTAATAAATACACTTATATTAGTGGTCAAGTTTTATATTTTATTTTTCACTGTTTCCTTTAAATTTTTTTTTGCAATTTTTCTGTCTACGAAGGAGACATGATAGTCAACGGAACTTTTATATTTTAAACGAAAGCATAATTGGCTAATTATTGGGCAGATTTGGTACAGGTTTATTTCTTATAATTAAACAATAAAATTAGTTATTAAAAACCAGTGCAAGAAAACTTAACATTTTAAAATAAATATCACATTTTAAATAATAGCATTGACTGTGCATTAGTTAACAATTATTTACAAACAATTTCAAATAAATGAAAGTCAACATTTTGCAGGAAAGTAATCAATTATATACTAGATTAAGGAATATCATATATTTATTTATTAATAAATAATACAGTATGTCTGATATTAAGTTTTTTCTACAATCTTCTCTTATGAATTTAAGCACCTGAATACTTTCTCCTTATAATTTTTGTATTCCCATTTTTTCTAAAAATAAATTTAGCTATTAAAATGTTCGTTATACGTTATTGAATCTTTAATATTATAAATATTCTATATGAATTTTTTACCTTAATTCTTTTCGAGAATATGATTATAATTTTAATTAAAAAAACAAAAGAAAATCACTAAATTTCATAAGAAATATTTACCACATAACTTTTAATCGATATTATTTTAATTTATATAACTGTATCATGATTTCTGAGATTTGGTCTCTTTCATTGACAATGTCATCCTCTCTGTGGACATGCTGTGGCCACGGAGGAGACAGAATCAAAGTTTTGAATTTTTAAGAGCTTTGACTTTTAGGTGACTAAAGTGGTATACATATTTTTACTAAATGCGGTACTAAACCGATCAAAATTTTGTATTTCAATTATAAATTAGATTTTTTTAACTTATTTTATGATGACCACGGATTAGACGCTGAGAACTTTACCGAACTCTAAATGAAAAAAGTTAATTGGAATATATTCAATAAATTCACAATAGAATGAATTTTTTTCCTTAAAGGGCAAATTGTTTGCTTTACTTATAAACTCTTTCACGATGATTTGACATGAGCTGCGATTTATGATATTTTTTGTCCGCGGAGGGAGACATATTTGACTAAGGACAAAATGTAACCAGCGGGAGTGGTCTCCCCTAAACTTTCTCGTATACTTTCTAAGTGGAGATTCGTCAAAATCTCGAGTTCGAATTTTTTTGACGATTACAATACTTTCTCTTTGTATACTTCGTATACGAGAAAGTAAAACAAAAAACAAACAAACCTGAAATCAAATATCTGTTGCCACGTTTCAAAAAAATATTACTTTGAAGCAGGCGCGATAAAATAGGCAATGCAATGAATACTAAAGCAAAAATTCTGCTTTAGAATTGAATTCCCAGGAAAACAATTTATACTACCACAACCGTAACAATTGCAAAAGCGCGTGAATAAAAGATTTGCTGAAATAATGAGATCGGTTTGATTTACAACAATAAAAAAATTGTTAACAATTGATGCTTGAAACATTATTTATTGTTGTAAATAAAATTTACAACAATAACAGATTGCTACCAATACGCATGCGCATGAGAATCGGATTAAAAGAAATTGAATATGCAATTTGAACGCCTCTTTTTGACGGATTTGGTCCAAACTTTTATACGGACCTACATTCATAATGATAAAACTGTGTACCAAATTTTATCCATTTAGCTATTCAAGTTTTTGAGTTATAGCGTTCACATGACCGCGGACATACAATTAGACAGACTTCCCGTTGACGGAGTTTGTCCAAAATTTGATAGAAACCTACAAATTATGTTCAAAGGCCACATACCAAATTTCATACCCGTAGCTCTAATAGTTTTCAAGTTATCGTGTTCACAGACAGACACACACACAGACATACAGACATAATTCCAAAATTGTGTTTTTCGGACTCAGGGAGGTCTAAAACGTGGAGATCCGTCAAAATCTCGAGTTCGAATTTTTTGACGATTACAATACTTTCTCTTTGTATACTTCGTATACGAGAAAGTAAAAACTAATTACTAAGTAAAAATAATTTTTAAAAAAAATGTTGGTTAAAGCTTATCTAGAGACATTAAACTGGCGACACAGTACTCAAAAAGTATTCGGAATATCAAAATTTTTTATTGGCTCATACGATAACTTGAATCATTCTAAATATGCAGCTGTATCTGCATTTTTTATTAAGTTATTGAACAAGTTTTTATTCATGACAGGACAGGACCACTTTTCAGATCGTTGCAGTTTCTGAAAAGCTTGAACTTATTCAAAATGAAAATAAAATGCAACTTAATAACATAGAAAGAATGTTGGCCCTGTGTAAAAACTATAGGAGTTCATATCAAAGAAAAAAAAGGAAAATAATGTTGTACACTTTCGTCCGGAAGAAATTAAAACTAGTTCGTAAACGCAGGGAGACATTAATTCGTTAGAAAGAGGGAAATAAAGTTGCATATATTTTTATGCCTGTCGTAAATTTGTGCTAGCAGTAGAACTTTGGATGGAATCAGCTCCGACATATCTATTTCTTTTTTTAAAAAAATTTTTAAGATTTAATTTTATGAAATATTGATGTTTCCTTTGTTTTCCTTTTATATGCATAATAGAATTTTAATGTTTCATTGCCACATATTCTTGCAATTTTTTATAGTAAGTAGTTTAAAATAGGTTAATTCGCATTTTATGAAAGTTGCAAGCTTTTCTAAGGATTTTATATCATGTTATTGAAGGAATGAGAACTTTAAATTGATATTTCTCCATTTTGTATTTTTGTTCATATACTTCTTTACGAAATCCTAAGGCATTTTTAATAATTAAAGAAGGTGTGTGAAATTTTTTATGCATGTTCTGAAATATAAGTTTTGTGGAAACTAGCATGGAATTAGCTCTAATATGTGTAGTATTTTTTTTTAAATGTCAAAGTCGAAATTGATGTACTTTTGAGAACTTGTTGTGTGTTTAACAATAAAAAATAATAATTAATTAAATATCAGCAGTCGACAGAAATTCATACCAAGTTTTATATAGTATATCATGAGGTATTTGGAAAAAAATTTGAAAGAAAATAAGCATATTTAAAAAAGCCTTAGGAATTTTTAAAAAGTTAATTTTTTCTAAAAAAATTTAAATTTTATAAATACATTTCAATAATTTCAATTTTTTGTGTGGGATAGTCATAGAGTATTAGCTTATATAAAATACAAGTGAAATCCAATTCCAAATATTAAAAATAAAATTATTGTTCAGATGGTACTGTGTTTACTTATACTGAAATAGAAGCAATTTTTTAAAATATTGTTTGAATGTTAATAAAACTTATTTTGAATTTCATGTGTACGGGCGTCCACGGAGGGGAATTTTGTCTTATATTCATTGAAAAATTAGAGTTAAATATTAAAACTATTTTAGTAGAAACGTTGAATAGCTTTCTTAAAACTTAAATTATGCATATGAGCAAAATATTAGGACATTTGTTGTACTCTCTAATAGTTATCACTACGGGACTGTAAATAGCAGCTTTCCGTAAGAATGACCCACTTATTAACCAGTGTACTTGAGTGGTGCAAGTGCTTTAGAGAGGACCATATGTTGCAATGCCTGCGGTTTGTATACAACAACGTGGAATGAGCGTATTCGTATTGACAAAATACGAACTCGGCGTTTGCATTTTTTTAAATACACAGACAACATGCTGTTCAGCAACAGATTCCGAGACTAGCACTCATGGACGATTTTACACCGGAAAGGGGTGTCAAGCAATGAGTTATATGAGCGCATTTCCGGAGTTCTTTTTTAGATCACACTCAGTAAAATGCAAACATCTCCCTTCCATTCTTCAGTTTCCCTCTATTTTGATTATGAAAATAACTCCGCCCGGAGCATGCGCAAAAACGTGAAGGGTTTCCGAATCCGTTGCTATGTAATAACTTATCATAATGAAAAAATATTTTGTAAAAGTTTTTTTATTCTGAATTTATACATTATTTTATCCATAAATCTTTTCCATAGACTCTTTTATCAAAATAGGTTGTGAACTTTAGAATATAGAAATGTAGAGAATATAGAAAGAAATATGATAGGTTAGCTTTCTAAATCTTTTACAAAAATCAAGCAACCGTTGCTAAACAATGCCAAATGCTTTGCGTTAAGAAGAAGAGCACAAACATTAGCTGTTGCATCATTGGCATCGAACATCATTAGCTATTTTTTGAATCGAATCAATGAGCATTTCTCTTCTGTTCCCTAATACTACATAAAAAAAACCTCTAAAGAGAAACTCCCGTATTTTATTTCGTCTCGTGTATCCCGTTCAAGAGTCACACTTGGAAATGTCTGTTTATTGTCATACGAACAGAACGTACTTGCTTTTGCTTTCACACACTTACAACAGAAATAAGAAGAAATAATGACGGATCGACGACGTTCCAAATATGGCATGATAATATCACAAAATTACAATTACTATGAATATTAATTATAGTAGTATTATTACAAGCGGTTCTATTCAAAATAATGAGAAATAAAATAATAATAAATCGAAAAATCTAATTGAACCCATTTTTTTATTACAACTCTAATACATTTCATTTTAACTGTTGCCTGTTTCTTTTTTAAATAAATTTTATAAACGTCATTGAATTGTGATTTCACTTATATTTTGCAACAGGAATAAAAAATATTACTTTTACTGAGACTTGCAATTTTTCTGCCTAGAGTACTTCTTTGATAAAACGAATTCCATCGAAATTATTGACGCAAATCATTGATAAAAATATTTGATTTCTGATTTTGATAAATAAACACAAATAATGCGATGAAAGTAAGGAAATTGTTTATTCTTCTTTCAGCGAAGAAATATCTGCACGGAACAAATACAACTCATCCAATTCCGTCCTCAAAGACAAAATCAATTATGAAAAGGCAAAAAGAAGAAAGGAAGAAAAGGATATAAAACTTTGAAAATGTTTGCTTTTTCAAGTCGAATCGGAAAATACTTTTCGAAAGTAAATGATATATTTCCGAAGATTTTCTGGCATATCGCGTAGAGCCAAACTGGTCCAAGTATTATTTTTTTATCACCGTAAATTGCTGAGCTAGGATCAATAAACTATTACACAGAGATATAATCCAATCAAGCTAAAATAGCGATACAAACTGAGACGTAATAGTGCCACGAGTGAGTGAAGAGGAAAATTTGAGGGAGTTTGGGAAAACTCTGATCATTTTAAGCTAACTAAAATGATTGTCTCAAGTTTACGAGGTGTTCAACCTTCTTTTTCTATCCTCGTTTAAAGGAAATAAATGGGAGGCAAACCGATTCAGATCGTTTAACTTTTTAAGCTGAGGCTATAGGCCTCGATTCAGTAAATCTAAGGTTGGCATAAAAAGGATTGGATATGAGTGAAAAATTGTGAAAGTTTAATCACCCCACATATAATAATATTTCGCGATAGTTTCTTAAGAACATTTCTCCCTTTCTATAGAAGTCATACTATCATAGATACTTCATACTATCTTTGAAGAGAGATTAGATTAGATTAGAGCGATCAAAGATTACTATCACATAAAACATTGGTATAAAATACAGCAAAAACAGCTTACCCATGCTATAGCAGTCATACTATCATAGATATCAAAGATACTTCATACTATCTTTGAAGAGAAATTAGATTAGATTAGAGAGATCAAAGATTACAATCACATAAACATTGGTATGAATTACAGCAAAAACAGCTTACCCTTGCTATAGCAGTCATATATCATAGATATCAAAGATACTTCAGACTATCTTTGAAGAGAGAGTATATTAGATTAGAGAGATCAAAGATTACAATAACATAAAACATTGGTATACAACAGAGCAAAAACAGCTTATCAGATGAACAAGAAAATAAAATTCACATTTCACCTTCCAACTGCAATTTTTCAACTCGCTATTTAGATTCAACGCTTCAAATAGGGCCAAATTCTTCTGAAAGGAAGCGAATGATTATTTAAAATCAACGTATAATGGTATAATGCAAATCAGCACTGTAATGATGAGAGGTAAATAGTCAAGCAGAAAAGAAATCGCGGGACAGCATAAAAAGACTTACTTCTATCTCATGCAAATTGCATCATATGCAAATGGAGAATTAACCCTTATATGCCCAGTGTTGCCTTGAAGCAACATACCGAATTTTGTCTTCTAAAAACTTCAGAATAAGACTGAGGTTCTAATGGCTGTTGTTGCCAATAGGATACATATTGAAAGTTTTATTAAATCGATTTGCAACATATAGATGGCAGCTTGAGTGCTGATAAAAAAAAATATAAATAAATTGGTGTTTTTCACTTGAGGCTGTACCTTTTCTCCTTTGTGTGTGGGCTTCAGAATGCCATATTTTATTCTACAATGTTGAAGGAAATTCATTATATCCGTATTATATTTATTAAAATTAATCTGTGTCTAATATTATAGAATTTTATTAAGGAAATTTTTTCTGAAATAAAACCCAGTATTTTCAGTTGGTAACAAACTGTTTTTAGCCATAAAGCATATATAAAGCAAAAAAGATTTTTAAAAATATTTTTCCCATGCTTTATTCAAGAAATGAAAGTGGAAAAACATTTTTAAATCAATTTTCAAAAATTCTGGCTTTTAAGGGTTAAATTAAAGGCTAGACGAAATCTTAAGTAACTTATAAAAATTGAGAATCTTGTGAATGAACAACGAAACATAATTTAAACCCCTCCGATTCACCAGAAAAAAAGATCCAAAGATCCGTTTTCGCCACTAATGGAGTTCTACAAATTTATTTGTTATGATCTTCGTTCATAACTTGATTGGCGTACGAAAGAATGCGAAAAAATATGAAGATTTAATCAGCTAAAAGCTCCATTTTGCATGTTTAAAAAAACTTTCAAAATCCTCAACACCTTTTGATATCTCTATATCTAACAAATGAGAAGGTGGTAATTCGATTCCAAAAATGATGATCGAATGAAGAAATTGCGATCTTGGAACTAATTTATAATAGAGATGAAACGTCATTCTTGCCATTAAGGATTATAAGGATTGCCACTTTCAACAATAAGTGAAGGACTTCAGAATAAAATTGACATTTTTATCAATTAAAGAAAGATCGACCGGATCTTTATATTGACTACGGGGACAGGTTTAACAGAGACCCTCTTGCGTAAAGTAGGAAGATTGGAAGAACTGAAATGCCTTTAGCTATCTCGAAGTAGAATATATACTTAAATTATTTTCGGTTGTTTGAATTTTATGAAATTTTCATAAACCCTTATTATGTCCTATCTATGTATACGTAAATATTAGAACATAACAAAAACTTTTGCAAAAATTACGTATATCTTATTTCTCCTATTTCATATGCATTTATTTCTTATAAATGATGCTTTTCCCGATATGGCACAGATCGTTCTCGAAGATTGAGATAAATTGCGATATGTTTTTAGGAATTAATCGAAAAACATCTAATGTACACTTTAAGTAGGGCAAACCGAATTAAGCAGTTATCAAAATTTCATTACTAAATTACATTTTTGAAAATATTTCAAAACAATTTGCATTAAATACATCTAATTACCCTAGAATTAAAAAATAATTAAAAATAAACCTGTATGTTTTTGAAGCAAAATAAAAAACATTATACTAATGCACGAATTGTTTATTTTTATGTTTGATTTTACCATGTGTTTCTCTTAAAATATTTTTTTCGGATGTTGCATTAATTGCCATACGCTAAAGGCATTATGCTATTTATTAAAAATATGTGTTTACTTATGATATTTGTAATGTATTCCATACATCCCTAGTAGGCTATTCAAAATAAAAAAATCCTTTCCACAGTCATGGTCTTTTTTTATAAATAATACTTAACCATGTCTTCAACCACTTTCGGTGTTTATATGGTTTAGTTTTCATTCTTTTGATGCCTTTATTATACATAGTAAATGTTCGAAATTGTTTCAAAATAACAAGACTTTGAGTTTCAATATCAGATTTAACAATCCACACATGAAGAATGTAATAATCTATTGTAGGTGAAAAAATGTTTCTATATAGGCAATATATATCGTAACTAGTTTGCCATTAATTCCACCACTTCGTTTTTTATTATCATTCCGATGACTCATTGTGATTTATAGAGCTTTTTATACGTAGACCTCGTAAAAATCGCTCCATAAATCACTAACAGAAGCAATCTTTTCTTTGAGAAAATTTCAGAAGACCTATCGGAATTCAAACGTCTCGAAAATGCCAGTAAGTGATATTTATTATCCACCCACACAGAAGGGCAAACACATAGTGTTTTCCCAAAATATAACATACAGAAGACTAATGGTGCGAAATGAAAGGTGTTGATCAAAACAGAAATAAAGTAGACGCTATCGTTATTGGCAAAATATTTTTCTCACCGTCAATGAAAGAGAATGCTCTAGAAAATCAAACTAACTAGTTCGTGAACCATTGTGAAAAAGCACGGACCAATATAAGCCAAATATTATCAATCTAACATTAAATATATATTTAAGTAGAATTTAATATATTTGAAAATTAATCTGTTTTTTGTGAAACACGGGTTTATAAGAAGTTTATAGTAATGGGTTTTGAAAGAGATAAAGAAATAAAAAAATGTAGATTACTTTTAAATACGTGTAAGAAATTCGGCTGAGGTTGAATTTAAGTGAAAAATTAATCATATTTAAACCCTTAAAAGATAGAAGCAGTCGTCGCGTATCCCCACAAAATTCTGATTATTTCGTGAAAATAGCAGCGTATGTTTTATTTTTAACAGAATTATTTTCTAAAATTATATGTAATTTAAAGTAAATGATAGTGTGTTTCAGACAATCAACAGACTTTTGACACGTTTGTGTTTTAGTAGATACTTTTATCATTGATGTTTACAAATACTTTGTACTGGTTCAAACACGAAACAGGATCAATAAATCGACTTCGCTGCCAACCTAGTTTTATGTTGTCATTTCGTTACATCTGAAGCCATGGTAAATGTGTTTTAAACTTACGCATAAGCCAGTAAGTCATATTATCATCATTATTAGAAACAGTAGCATAAAGCTTGGCAAAATGCCAGGGATCTTAGAGGTCCTAGATCCAAGGCTTTACGATTACATAGGTCCGAGTTGGTTATCATGTGCCTTAACATTGGGTTTTTAAAAAGTAATTGATATTTTTTAAAAAAATGAAGGGTCGAAATAAAATATTTTAAGGGGAGTTGGAACCCTAAGTCCGTTAACCCTAATCCTGTTACTTCGATGTACCTTTTCTCAAAATCTGTTATAGATTCTTGTTTGAACTTTTTTATAGAAGTAAAGCACATCTTTCTCATTATAATGAAATAATTTTTTTTAAATTCAAAAATTAATTTTTTTGTGTCAGAGCAAAAAAAATGTTAAATTTTCCACTTCGCTGTACCTTTTCTCAAAATCTGTTATAGATACATGTTTGAAATTTTTTATAGAAGTAAAGTACATCTTCTTCATTATACTGAAATGACCTTTTGGTTACTTCTTATTTTTTTATAAATTTACAAAATATTTAATTGACATAAGGAAGTTTTTCCCCTTTTTGACCCAAATAAAATTTTAAAAAATAAAGTTTTGCATTTTCTTAAAAATTGATCATTTTAATATAATGAGGAAGGTCTTTATTTGTATAAAACGTTTCAAAAATATATTCATAACAGATTTTGAGAAAAAGTACATCGAAATGGCAGATTTACACTCTTTTGTTTTGACACAAAAAAATTTGTAAAAAATAAATTTTTGAATTTTTTTTAAAAAATCATTTCAGTATAAGGAGAAAGATGTACTTTACATGTATAAAAAATTTCATACATAAATCTATAACGGATTTTGAGAAAAGGAACATCGAATTAACAGGATTAGGGTTAACAGACTTAGGGTTCCAACTCCCCTTAAATTAATTGTGAAATAGTGTTAATTTACAAAAGAACAGAAAAATTATTATATAAAATGTAAATAAATACTGAATTCTCTCTTTCTTTACTGCTTCAAAATAACTACATCCTTTAAAACACTATAGATTATTCTATAGAATGATTAAGCATCTCAGGTATGAAGTACATTTGTTATAACTGATTGTGATGAATTTAATTTTCTAAGATTCTAGTGGACCTCAGAAAATATAATTAATCACTGTTTTAATATTTGGAAGATGACTTCTTGTTTTTCTGTTACTTCACTGGATAGACTCGTAAAGCAAAAGATTTCATTGAAAAATTTTGAGTATAATCATTTAATTAAACAAATTCATGATATAAATTTTAAGGCAGTTCAAAAGTATTCTAACAGAAAAAATACCTAACTCAAAGGCTGCTGCAAACAGTTTTTGTTCAAAAGTACTTTTTTATGTATTCCGTTTCTGTACATTTCTGTAGTTTCAAATAAATGTTTGTCTTCTCAATGTTTTATTCCGTAATTCAAGGAGAATGGAATTCATTTTATGGTTCAGTTTCCAATCACAATACATCTAAGAAAAATAAACATTTCTGAGAGAATGGAATGCATTTAAAAACTGCATGTAATATTATACTGAAAATTCCAAAATAATCCATTGAAATGAATAAATAACATCTGAATATCTTATCTTAAATGCATGTTCATAATATAATCTAAAACCCATAACTACAATTTTTAGTTAAAAATGCTGCTTCAGATAATATCACCTTCACTTGGAAGAATTACTAATATAATTTGCAGATCCTCCGGTTACGCTCTGACGTCACCAGCAATAAAACTAGCGCATAGCACTGCGAGACGTTAAACAGCATTATTTCATTGTTAGTGAACCTAAATTTCAGTAATTTTAAATTTAAAAGAGTAATTGTAATTCTAATTTCAAATTTAAGAGCTCTGAAATAGTGAAATAAAATTTTCTATCGATTGATATAAAAATTTATCTCGCTATGACCAATAGTTCCCGAGATATTTTAAATTTTATTAATCATATATTTCAAATTGATTTCCGTTCCTTAATAGAAAATAGTAAATTACGTCCGTGTTATATCATGCGCTGATATACTTTGAAAGCCCCGATGCATCTGATTATTTATTGCAATCGTGAATGATATAATTTGATAATATTTTTTGGCAACGTTTGACAAGCAGAGAAGTGCCTTCTTTTGATTAGAATTTCGAAAAAATTCCTTTGAAATGTTAACTTTTGACTTATGTTTGACAAGCTGAGAGTTTCATAGTTATTGAATTATAATAAAATTGTTAAACGACGAAAAATACTTCACACGGAATGTTGTTTGCTAAGAGGTTTTTTCAATAAAGAAATATGTAAATAATATGTAAATAAAAAAAATCCTGTCATAAAACAATGTTTATTTATTTGTTTTCAATCATTGTTAAACATTTCTCTCGCATATGTATCTATTTAAACACGTAAAATTTGACAGGAAATCTCTCGAATGAAGAGGAAGTTTGCACCCGTCATACCATGACGGATGATTTTCTATTTTATATATATATATATATATATATATATATATATATTCTTAACGATGAGAAATTTTCCCGTCGAATCATTTGTACGCATTTTCTTAACGATGATATGACTTATATATTTATTTTTATTTATCATCATGATTTATTATCTTGGAAACTAAGGGAGGTACTTTGAAGATTTAAAATTACAAAATAATAATTATTTTTAACATAATTTGAATATTAGTGAAGTCTGTGGATAAAAATAACTACTGAAAATACAATGTTTGCATATCGCTGCTATAATTCATACACGGTCAGCTAACCTAGACTCTGGAATTGAATGAAACTCACCGGTTCAAAGCTTGAGATTCTATGCCATTAAAAATTGTACAACTTTGAATTCTAGACTTAACTTTGATTAATGACGTTTTCTGACACTCCAGACAGATAGATTAATTGTGTCTATCCATAGTGGCGTAAGAGCGAACTTGGAGCGAGCTGAAGACAACACAAAATTCAGTCTACTCTACCGGTCTGGGGCCAAAATGGCATCGCGGCTTTTGAGAAAAGAAAAGGACAAATGGATAAACTTCGGTTCTTCGAAAACTATTTAGTTGGAAAAATACCTTAGGCTTATATTTAGTTAGAATTAAAACATCAACCCTTAAGAGAAACTTTTTAGAACACCGTTTATGCCTTAAATATAAGATTAAAAATATATCTGTAGAATCTATTAACGAGTTACAAAGTTCACATTGCAGGAATTTCTTTTACTTCAGTAATTACGATAATAGAGCTGCAACTGAAGAGAGGAAATTTTGCAGATCAATTACTAATTTATACTTTAAAGCTACTGAAAATTGGTGAACAAAAACTTCTAACAAGCGAAGCAATATTAAATAATACTGAAATGGAATCTTCACAGATGTATGATATTCATATTACATATTAATAATGCAAAACTTTTAAATAAATATAAAAAATAGATTATTAACTCCTTCAGAATATTGCAATTTCCCTTTGCAATTAATGTTTTTTTTTAAATTACAAAACACTAAGAAAAATGGTATCCATTCTATCGTAAGTTTCGACTATCTCATCGTTTGCCTCGTAGAACAAAGTATTAATTTTTCTCAACAAAACCACTATTTGAAATTCATATCACTTAGAAAGAGCTTTTTTAAAAGTAAAGAATTCATATGGAAGTCATCAGCATTTTGAAACGCCGTATCAAATTCTCTGCTCAACAAAATGGTTCCAAATATTTGATTCGCTAACAACTTCCAAGTTTTACCTTCACATAACTTAAGTAAAAGCATAATTCGTTTTCTTCTGTCAAAATTATGAAGAACTTTTTTCCCTGCAATATCAAAAATAACTTAGAAATTCGTTACATATTGGAAACTCCCACGTCCCTTATATATTAATTAATATATGACTCATCCTGTTTTCAAATAGCACTAAGAAAAAGTTAAACTAACAGAAGAAAGCAAATTATAATTGGATAGAGAATTTCATTAAGAGTTTTGGTCGAATTTCAATTAAGAAGATTTCCTTGTTCAACTATGGTTCCTTAATTTCTTTCATTAAAGTGTATTGAATACACTTGTGTACTTCTTCTGGCCCAGTTATTCATATCATTGAATAGCTGGATAAATGTTGGCGAATAAATTAGAGATATTTGAATTCATCATATAAATTTACTGGGGACGTTTTTCGGCAATCAATAGGCAATTAGATCATATGGCAGATGTTAGGAGATTAATAATAACATATCGCGGTTAGCAATATTGGTGGAAATGTAATAATTTAAGTAAAAGTTATAGGCACTTTACTATATTTATATAACTTATCTCCCCTTTTATAACATTTTTACACACAAAATAAAATTTTTATTACAAACATATAAACGACTTGAAAATTCTTAATGATAAACATCAACACATATCAAACGAATTTTTTTTCCAGTAATGTTATATTAAAATGGCTTCGGAATTGGGATTAAATTAAGAAAAGAAATTCATTTAGCGTGTTCGATAACATTATTTTTTATTAATTAATTTTGCTAATTAATAATTAATTATCAAGTCTAGACACATGGTTACGGTTTGAGAAAAGAAATTGGAACGTCTAGGTTTTTGTTTCATCGAAAAATTTGACGAGAACTTACGACAATCATTTAGAAATTGATGAAGTTGGTGGTAAGTATACTTACCACGGCCTTATAAAGGGTAAATTAACATTACTGCCTCCTTTCAACATGAGTTTTCCCGATTTTCAATTTTCTCCTAAGTTAAGAAAAAGACAAAACCAAATTTGAGAAAACTTGTTTTCGGTAATTCGGCATGCATTTTTTAATGTATGAATGTGTAACTGCCAAATGATTTTAACGAAAAACGGCATTTTCATTTCACGTTTCTCTAAAAAAGTTTATTTTCACAATCACCAGATTTTTGTAATATTAGCTTTTTTGTTGTTCTTTAGTTAACAAAGTTATTTTGATTCACCGGCAATGTATTGTAGAAACAATGCAAACTGATAAAAATAAACTCTACAGTTTACCATGTATGGCAAAATGCACTGTAAAGAAAACTTTTTGGCACCTTTCAGCATTATTTTAGGATTTGAAATTTATGTCAAAGACTGGTATATTTTTAGGGCTTAATATGCATTGTTTTTCTAGTGACTTTATTCCAAACTTAAATATAATATATTCCTTGACTTTTTTAAAAAAAATCTGACAATTTCGGAAAAGAAAAGAATAGAAAATCGGAGACAACTTAAGTTGGAAGGAGGGAAACACAAATTATTAAAAATGTCATAATATACTAACAATGGAAATATTGGGTTTTGTTAATGCAATACTTGCAATATAATAAGTCCATTAATAGAAACGGACAAACTATTCGCTATTTTCACAATACTTATCCCTCATTCTTATTGCCTTTTCATACTAAACAAAATTTATTGTTTCTGCTGACGATTCTTATTGGTCGGTTTCAACACAAATCAATAAGCATTTAAGTAGGCAAAAGAATAGAACAAAGAAATGCAATATTCAGTTTCTTGTCTGTATTAAAGGGCGATAAATAACCCAATAATTTATGATGTATTACTCATATTTCAATATGAAGCACACATTTTTAGCCAGGAAGCAGCTCTTCATTCTTTAAAAATGTTTATTCTTCCTTTCTAAGGATTATGACATGTTTTCGAAAGTAAATCTTCAATGTTTACTTTTCTTATACATAAAAAAACTGTTATTTTTTTCAGTTTTTGGAATTCCTAATATTGTGGAGCTATCATAATCAAATACACAACACATCCATCAAATTCTTTCCTGAAACTGTCTACCTTTCCAAATTTTCTTTTATCTCTTAACTGCAGCTAATTCTTTAAACATTTACTGGGGAGAAAGCATTGTTTTCTCTTTATTACCTCCTCCACTGAAGAACAAAATTAGTTTAGTTAGAGCAACTTATATCTATTTTTCCGCCAGTCTTAACCACACGATCCACAGAAAAAGGCAATTAGTTAATCCAATTGTTGTACTTTTATTTATTCCCTATATTTCTTTTACTTCAGGCTTATTATTTTTTCCGATACCCTTAAGACCGTTCTCCCATTAATATCCTTTACCGAGGTTATTATATTTATTTTATTGATTCAAGTCCCAAAAACTTCTGAAAAGAGTTATTTGTGTCAGATAAATATTTCTCAATATATTGCTCTTTTATAAGACACTAGCCTAGTATTCTTGACAAAATAGCACTTTTTGAAAGTTTTGAAACTTAATAATAATAAATCAGGTCTCTTCACAATATGATTTGTTATTTAGTTATTCCGAGAAAGTCACAAAGGACAGTCCTCGTTATTTTGGTTTGGACTGTGGTGGGTGATAAAGACTAGGCTATTACTTTTGAGGATTGCAGGTTTGAGACCAGATTCCACCAATGGAGTTCCCTATCGTGTAGAAACGAATTTGGTTTTTATCGTGTATATGAGCCTGAACTATAAGTCCATCTCAGTGGGTTAACTTCCTTACGTTAATTTAGTACGGATGCTCGAAAGCTGTAGTGAGAGCTAAATAAGTCTTCATTTTGAGCTAATGTTCCAAATGTTAAAATACGAAGTCCGTCGTTTAGTAGCTCCTGGGCAACTTCAAAACGAAGCTGGATAAGTCAATGTGTAATTTTGAACTATGGTCAAATAATGAGGATAGTACCCTGAGTAACACCCCATTCTTCCCTTCACACATGCAAGAGGACGTTAAATATATAACATATTTAATGTGAAGTAAGTTAGAAATTTCTGAGGAATGGAGACCCAAACCAAACAGATGCCGCACGTATAGTTTAGAACGTGCTAATCAGCTATTGTCGTCACATTTAGATACTTCAGTACAGTATCACCTATACTATAAAAATTAATGCATGCTTTTTGTACTGATATATATAATAACAGCTATTATCTATAATCTTATTCATAATTTACGCTTTGGTCTATCAGACCACGATGGAAAAATTTTCCATAGAAAGTTTTATCTGGAAATTCAACCATATAGTCCTACATCAAAATCAATGACACAAAAAGAAATTGAGTGGAGGTGCTAAGCATCAGTTTATAAACACATCAAGCACAGTGACGCATATAATGTAAAAATCATTACACTATAGGTGATTCTCAAATTTCTTTTCATTCGCCACAACAGGGGCCTTAAAAATGTTCGTGCACATACCGTTTGAACGAACTGGATATGAGGTCGATTTTCGATGCTACGGGTGTCTCGTAAATCACCGATAATATGTATCTCGCAGGAAGAAATACAGAACAGAACACCACTTCATGCTACTGCGACAATAACCTTTTGGTTATTTAAACAGTGTGGCAGATATGAAGTGGAAGAGACATCGGAAGACGTTCTTTAACTGACTAGCAAATAATGCTAAGGCAGAGAGATGGAAAAGTTTACAAAAATACAAATATAAAAAGCTGGAATAACATACAGGAAACAAAGGAGAGTTTCATATAAAACCATATACAAACAAAAACTGTAAAAAGGAAAGAAATATGAGTACGAAGTGTACAATATAAACAAACAAGAGAGAGAAAAACTATTCAGGTAAAGAAATCCACAAGAACAAACTAAAATGCGAGGGTTAAAACACATGTGTGTCTGTTCTGTTGATTGTTCTTTTCTCCATAAAGTGGAAGTTCTTCTGTGTGGAAGCAGAGAATACTTCAAGTGCGCTGTCACTTCGACGAAGAGGGCGCAAAAAATTCCCCATGTCGGCTTGCAAGTAATGGAAAAGGCTTGAAGTGAAAGATTACCATAGATTTATCCGAAGAAGCTCTTGAAAATCATTAAGATGTTGTAGCAATCGTTAGATTTTAAGTCGGGAGCCTTTGTTGCAAATGAAGTTGCGGAACCAGATTAGCTCATGTTGTTGCCGGTTTAGTTATGTGGAAGGATTCAATCAGAATGCACTCTTTCAAATAATGCAAAGGAGTGCTGTTTGTGTTCCACATGGGCAATTTGCTGTCGAGGGAAGGTTTAACCTTTTCAAGTACGAGGGAAATGGGCCGTGTCCTGTGAAGAACAGCTTGCAACAGCAGCTAGCATGCTTGAGTCGAGACTCTTGGCAGGATGTTAAATGTGAACCTCCTTGTTTCTTCATCTTCCCAGTCTAACTGTCAGTTCTCCATCATTTTTTATCTTGAAGATTGATTTCAGGAAAGAAATCGGAGCCTCAACAGATAGGGTAGATCTGTACCAGAAGCTGTCTTGGTAATTGAGTGTAGCACCGTCAACGTAATGCCACCAGTTCCATATAACTAAACTGATGTTTCCTTCTAATACAACTCTCTCCTCTGAAACGACTTCACTGTTTCCAGTCGCCTGTCATGTTTCCTGATACATCCTCATACTTTAATTGTAAACATCTTTCGTGAAAGTAACTAGCTCATTAGGTTCGTACACGAACTTTAAAAGATTTCCTAAACACTTTTCTGCTTAAAACAAACTAAGCTTGCAAAAAAAATGCATAGCTTAAAAAGTTGTGAGTTTCTGTGGTGTATATAGTTTAGCTGATATTGTTTTGCGTTCTTCATAAATGTGTAAGCCTTTTTGGGTAACTTAATAAGCGGTAGAAATCACCATTTAGCGAATAAAAAATAATTGGTTTAAAATATAGCTACAACAGTGTATATTATCGTGAAAACCCATAGCACTCATGCAATGTTTTTTCGATGTGATTCAGTAGTTGTTATAAAACTTATAGGAATTAGGAAAGAACTTGTTTTCAGTGTACTCACGTCTCACAATTGTATTAAGTGTAACTCTCTGAACCCGGCTAGATTGAGAATTCCATAGCTCAAAAACTGAAGTAAATTTACCTTGACGGAAACAGAATGAAATCCTTCCTTTCTTTACAGAAATTCCAGGAGGACGACACCTAAGTTTGGGTGATCAATTGTCAACAAATAAGTGAACCACTTTTCTCCCGTAAAATTCACTCAGGCGCCCGAAACCACCTCTGTCGAATGGGGTGGTTTGAGGCGGGATAGGGCTCATAGGGTTAAGAGATAGCGATTTGATAGTAATTTTTTTTAAAAAAAATCAAAGCAATGATTCCGCACGAGCAACTCTAAGGAGATTTCAAACTTTGTAGGGGCTTCGAAGAAGCACATTCTTTGCTAAAGGACTCTGAGAAGTAATAATAAAATTTAAAGAAATAAGGTAATTGTCACTTCGTTCTGAAAGAGAAAGAAATACCGTTTCTGCAGAAGTATTTGCGGAAGATGCTGTGAGAGAGCTTAGAACATTCCGGTGTCTGCAACAAATTCTTCGCGAATGTTTTCAGGTACTATAATAACTATTTCATCACGCCAAAAACAAGTTGCACATGAACTAAGGGTTTTATGGTAATAAGCCTTCTGGTAGCCATATTTTCTTTCTTCGGTGAAGGTTTTTCTTTTCCTTTTATTAAGTCATCTACAAAGTTAGACACTTTTCTTTTGCTTTTGCTGGCCAATATAGTAGATCGGAGAAAAAAACTTGCCTTTAAAATGTCTGCGTTTCCCCTTACTGTCCAATGAGATCCATTGTAGTCGGGACAACCATTTTAAGAAGCACTATTTTAAAAATAAATCTGCTGATTTTTAATAGAGTTCAAAGAATATTTTAGTTAGGTCTTATAAACGAGACTTTCCACATTCTTACCACTCATTTATTGCTTATGTTAGAGCTTCAAAAGGAAGTACAATGTGAAGTCTGTGTTTTTAACTGAAATCTACTTAACTAGAGAAAGCAGCATTCCTTTTTTCACTAGGTGCATCCTAAAATCCTTAATTAGATAATAATGGGACAACACGTTAAAATAAGTCATATTTAATGGCCCGTATGTCTATATTGGAATTTTAAAGCAGTTAATATACAGAGTATCTAACATGTCATGAAATTAACTTAAATTTCAATATGTAATCAAGCTATTGACGTAGGAGAGTAAGATTTGCACTAAAATTCTTCCCATGAGGAAATTTTTTTCATTCTTATCTATTAAAACAACTTATAGTTTTTAAGAAATCCTGTTCCGAGTTGGATGGAATATCTTGTACTATACACAAAACTTCCTTTGGACTGTAGTGATGGCTTTGGTTTCAAGGTATCGACTCAAGTTTATAATGTACCTATTCCTTGCGAGCAGTGATTTCTAAGAAAATCAAAACACCTAATACATATATACCGAACCTATAAACAAGTAGCGTCATCTATGGAGGAGTTATACTCTTTTTTGCGGTTTTATAGGTACCTCGCCGTCTTTAGGCAAAATTAGAAAACAATTTTTTTTTTTAGCCGGAAAGAAAAAAAAATCACAGTGAGAAGAATTTTAGGTCAATTACAATTATAATTAACTTTCAATTGTGTCAGCCACTTTAAATCCACCCTGTATTATTATCAGAGCATTTTAAAGCCTCGTGTTAAATGATTTAATTTTTCTGTATTATCAGCTGCTCACACTGCAAAAATGGCGTTTGAAGTTTGTGTCTCTAAGCAGGAAACTATTTATTTGCTGCGAAACTTTACAAATTTTCCTAAAAGGGTGTTAAAATTCACCAAATTCTAGTAAGATTTGCTGAGACAATACCAATTGATTCTGGTAAGACAAATGCAGGAGGGAATATATATATTTTTTTCTGTTTTAAGAGCAACTAACCAAACTGGGTAATTTTTAACTGATAACACAGAATTGACTCTGAAAGCTCTAAATGACTGTCAGATAAAATCAACCTTTTCAGCGTTAACTTTAACGTTTATCTTGCTTCCAAAATACATTTACTAGCCATCTATAGATGGCAGCACCAAACTTAGTCCTACAGAATTCTCAGGGCAGATCAACAAACCGAAAGGTTCAAATTAGAATTTCTGAAAACTACTTTAAGAAAAAGAACTTCCCCCCTCCCCATACAAACCTTAATTTCTTAAAGTATTATTGTAGGAAATATATACATTAAGGATGGTCACGGAGAATTACCTGGTTTTATTTTAATCTCCTGGATAATGCAATAAGTAATAGCGTAATGAATGGCATAAGAGTATAAAGAAACAGTGAAATAATTGTTTAAGGTTAGAATAGATACATTCAATTTAGATTTTATTTCCGAAGGGATATTTTAATACTTTACGGAACCCTCCACTTATCTTTTGACAAAAACTGATTTTTAATATTTTTTTAAAAAATAATTAAGTTATTTTATCTTTATGTTTCACGTTATAATTTGAGGTTATATATAACTCCCAGTTTACTTTTACGTTAGAAATTTTACTTGCTAATACATTTTGCATTTTATTATGTTATCGACATGGTAGCATAATGACGGTGAATTAAATTTAAGTAATTTTGAATTTTTTTCCAGTTCATAAAGCAAAAATGAAATATATTATAATATACATATTATAACGATTTTAAGAAATTCTTTTTAAAGAGAAATTTAGTTTTTCTTCAGTGTAAAGGAATTTAGGCGGTTTTATTAAAGGTGAATTTTGTTATTTATATCTAAACATTTACATCTAATTTTTTCCTGTGTGTGTACATGAATCTGCCTCAAATTTCGTTTAGGGTGCAAATCATTTCCCTAAGATTGTTTGGAATATTCTCATAAATAAAAGCAAGCTTGAATGTTCAAGAAATCCATAAAATAATTTCTGAAAACGGTGCAAAATGCTCAATTTCTAAATTCAATTAAATATCAAACTAATTTTTTTACAATAAGTAGCATCAAAATGTTACATTTTGGCTGTTAAAGTAAAAATTCATTCAGTGGAAGGGTATGTTTGGAAGGATTTAGCGTCATATTGAAAAAGCTTGGATTATTAGATTAGCTTCATATCGCCGATAGTGTTTCCATCTATGTGCAAGATACAGAGTTATTTTCATTGAAATTATTCTTAAGCCTGAACAAAACGATCTTTTTTAAATTTTTTGAATGAAAGTTGAGCTTATATAAATAATTTGTGTTTATATAATTGTTGAAATAAGTTGTGAATATACAATGGTATTAATGAATGCATGGAATACATGAAATATAATTTTAAAAATGAAATATGCACTTAATTTTTTAAATAAAACTCAATAACTGCTTAGTTCAAATCCATTTAAAAATATTTTTTTTCCATTTTTGACGTAAACAAATAATATATTTCAAAATCATTCAATGTAACTGAAAAAAAGATAATATGGTATACATGCAAATATAGATCAGCGTGCAGTTAAGTCTATGCTCAATATTAAGATATTTTGCAATATAAAACTTTCTTGTCAAGTACTTTTGCAAAAATAAATTGTGGAGTAGGGCAAAGCTTTCTGCAAGGCAACAATGTATCTTTGTCATACGGTTGGGAAAGTATAAAAAATATTTAAGAAGAAATTTAAAAAAATATTGAAATCATTACATAATTTATTCGCGATGCTGATATTCAGAAATTACATATTTTTGGGGGGTCGGAGAACAGACAAATTACATACTGATTTTTCCTTCTGAAACTATATTCAGACCTTAATAAAATTCCTTTATTTATTATCAGCACATAGATTTAAATAATTGTTTAAGTCAGAAAAATAAATAGTGTTAATAAATTCTTTCCCAAGCGTACTGTAATTAGTGCCCAATTAATTATGGTAAGTAAATGAAAACATATGTTTTGCTAATTAATGTCCGATTCAAATGAGAATATATATATAATGAATGTTGAGACTTTTCTAAAATCATCTCTCAATAAAATAATCCATCTCAAAATTTCGTATTGATCTCAGTTTCGTTGACCATACATAAATAACGCTTTTGATATTATTAATTCTAATTATGATATGAATTGCATTATTTGTCCTGGATTATTAGATATTTATCGTACTTTAATTAATAATGTGACAGAATTCAACTTTGTTTAGATTTTCAATCATTTTGATTTGAATTTATTTTAACTTATATGTTTCCGAATCGACATTGTTATTTATTATGTTTCTTTTCTAATAATCTAAAGGCAATTATTTTCATTACTTGTTTATCCAATCAGCAATTTGATGTTTTAATTTTAATCATTTATATTTCATTAATCCTTTCTGTACATTATTAGGATTCTGTTATGAAACATTTCTTTTTATAATTTATGTAAAGAAAAAAATTCATAATTAGAGATGTCCATTTGATTCTTGATATCTTCAAAATAAAGTGAGACAAAGTTTATGTTCAACTACGTATAGAATATTTTCATGTTCTGTTGCATCATTATCTTCATTAAATACTGATGTGAAAATTTGATTGAAAATAGAATATATATATATATATATATATATATATAAAGATTTCTTTGTTGTAGTCATTAAATAAAAAACAGGCCGAGTTATATACTAATTTTCATTTATTATGGGATAGTGGCAGACATACGTACATCTTAGTTGAAGTTTCAAGTAAAAAAGCCTACAGAAAATCCCTGCATTTTCTCAAGGAGGGATTTAACAGATAGACACGTGATCAAAGTGAAGGGAATATTGGCTATTTTTTAATATATTACGTAAGCTTTATAGGGAAAAGTCTGGCGACAAGGAGATGCCGTCATGATTTTCTGTGGGTACGTGGAGGCGATTAAAATACTCTTTTAGTAATAAATATGCCAAAACGAGAGATTTAATATACCTCCAGCGCAGGAAATAAAACGAAACTGGAGTTTAAGAAAATTGATTTTGGAATACATTAAGACTTTAAAATATATAATAGTAGAATTTAAAGTAAAATTAAGTAAGATTATTACATATATATTATATATACATTTGTTATCCATTCGGAACGTTGGGTCATAAAACTAAAATGCGACTGTGGGAAGGGGAGTGAGGCTCTCTCACAAAAGCGAAAACTACAAAATGTATATTGCGGGGGTGGGGGAATCAGAGCGGGACTGGGGTCCTCAGACGCAGTAGCACTAGGGAATTGGAGTGACCGCTTGCATGCGGCTCCGTGAATCACCCACCTAAATTAATTGGAAATTGGAACAGTGTGGTCTGCTATCATGCCATTTGGGTTTGAATGGTCTCACCGTGAATGTTCAGCTTTGAATCTTTGCGTGCCATTCCTTATAGTTTAAAAACCTTTAATAGATATAGAAGATTAATATTTCAATCATCACTATCTTTTCTCATAAAAGATAACACGCAATCAATGGAAACGCTCATTCATCAATATCTTCTCAAAGACGAATAATTAAAAAAATAATGAATTGAATTTTTCACCTCTTGGGGCTAGATTGTTCATTACACCTTCATAGCAACGGAAAATAAGAGAAAAACATAATCAGATTTTAATGATATCATTTTAAGACCATGCAGAGTGCTCTAATTTTTTTTTTCTTGTAGTGTAATGTTAGGTTTAAAATCAAACAAATATGTTCATTTTTTTTTCTTCGCATTTTTCGTGACTAAGTATATGTACAATATTGAATGCATGTTTTTTAAAAAAAGAAATAAAAATAATGGTAATATGGTAATAAAAAATGAGTAAAAATCTTTTTCATTCTCAACTACAACAAAATTAATGCTATTTTCAGGAAAAATTGGAGCATAATTGTTTATACACAGCTAACTTTCTAAATAGGAAAATTAAAAATAATTTATTTTATAAACATAATTTTATTTAGAATAGAGTTTCCGTTATTCAGAAAAGTTTATATTTCTGTCGATAATAACTATGAGATAAATCAAACATACCGCAAATTTAAGAAATGCAACATTTTTGGTCTTAAATTTTACCCTTTTTGTAGTTTAATTAAAAGGAAATACTAAATTTATTTAATACGAATTAATCTATAGTATTGTTCAAATCATCACAATATGTTGTGCAATACTCCGGATTCTGCACAATGTCGAAAAATAATTATTGTAATATTCATTTATCATGCTAAGAATTGCATGATTCAGACTGCATAGAGAAGACCATGGTTAGTGTCGCCATCTATCAGTCGTAGTCAAATAAGAAGTATTCTATGTTAATGGAAGAAAGTATTTAAATATTTATAAACTAATAGGATTTATATTTTTAAATTTAATGAAAATTTTCAAATCGTTTTGACATGCACTTATAAGAGATAAATAAATCGGTTCAACTTCGATTTTTATACCAAAAATTTAGTTTAATTTTATTATTACTTTTTCATTTCAACTTAGATTTATCCCAAAAATATTAAACCCATATATTGTTATATTAGCCAAGTATACTCTTTTTAATTGTTAAAACTTTTATTTAAATGATTGTAAACAATAAAAACGTCCCATCTAACAGTAAGTGGGAAACCAAGTAAATGCATAAGTCCAGAGTACAGCAAGAAATTTAACTGAATTACTTCTGGAAAAAAGTAACTGATTTCTGTGAATAAAATGCTATCAAATTGTATGAGTTTTAAATCAAAATGTAAACTAACAACTTCTATTATTCTAACCCAATATTTTATTTTTTTTCTAGAATAATACAGATATAAAATGTTAAAAAACATAGATACAAAATATATATATACAGGGTATTCCAAAAAAGGGGTTGAAGCGTTTATTTCCTTAAATATTAATCTTAGACATGTACTTACAATTACAAAGTTCCATCAAATAAGATAAAAATTTATAAAATTATGCAAAAAAATTAACATTAAAAATTTATACAAAAATAATAATAATTTTAAAGGGATTCACAATGCTATGTTACAAAAATTAAATTTTTATACGATACCCGTAGTGCAAAGATATCAATTAGTAAAATATTTTCTTTGTATTCATCTATCCACATACAAAGTTGTGTGCTTCTATAAGCAAAACTTACAGAGATATAAGAAGACAAATTTAGTGACTTAGACCACTTTTCCAAACTCCTCAATGCTGTTTTATCCAGTCTTTCCATGTACATTTTAGGGATTATAAGCATATTTAAATAAGTTATTGAAAGGGAAGAATAAGGAAATAACAATGCATTTGTTAAGTCTTGTTAAATCTAAAAAATAGTCAAATAATACATTAATTGAAATATTTACAAAAATAGTTCATTTTTCTAACCTTTTACAAATATTCATGGTGATATATCAACAGTGTCGCCTCATCTGCTCAGAAACAAGAAGTGCTATAAAGATAATTATAGAATACAATAGAAATACAATTTTTCAAAAACAACTTTAACTTCAAATAGTCCAAACTTGTAAATATAATTTATCTGAATTGTATTTCTGAAATTTGTTTTCAGTGAGTTACTTTTAACAACAGAAAACGAATATGGAGTAACCAGCCAAGTTCCGGTTGAGACAACATAAAAGTGAATCCAGATCCTAACAGCCAATGAATTTGAAATTGAAGAAAAACAAATGAAAAGCGCGAAGATGAACCTTAGATGAAATTGAAGGGAAAACAAAAATAACTTTTGTTGGCCTATTGCTAAACAAGAGAATCCGAAAATCCAGTTCTGGCTAAGTTCAAAGAAAGAAAGGACAGCTATTCGAGCATTATACCACTTAGTTGTAAACATTGATCGAATTTTAGTACTTTATAAAACTATTTGGTTTGCAGCTTATGTCTCTCTTAGTTTTTCATTCATTTTAAGTTTTCTTTTCTCGGTTTTATCTCTTTTCGTTGATAATTGAAGTCTCAGAGTGAAGTAGTAAGGAAATCAGAATAAAAATAAAAATATAAATTTTAAAAACAATTTATTGAGCTCTGAAACTCTGCAACACTAAAGTACGAGTAGCCTTCGGTCTATTAGTTAAACTTGTAATATGCACAACGGTGAGAGCAAATAATTAAATTTTCCTGTCCGATATTAGACTGTTTTCCTTTTTTTATATTAAATTTTATTTTCTCAAGTTGTCCTTCCATTCTTCATCAAGTCAAAAGTTTCAACTGTCTTCCAATGAAACTGAGTAACAGTATGAGGCATTGGTAATTTTTTTTCAATCCATGATGATTGCATGATGTACTGATAGACAAATATTTCTATTTCGTAGTTTTGCTTTGTTGAATAAATATGCATTTCTGCAATAAACTTCTCCATATGAATTTGTGAGCAGCTCAGTTAAATTTAAAAATTAATATATCTTTTCAAGTTTTGCAGATATAATCTTGAAACTTATTTTATACATAGATGAGTGTAAGAGGAACATTTTACTCATTGACACATTTCTCCATGGAGAATGTATAAAAATTTAATTTTCTTAACTTTAAATTTTCACGTTTACAGAAGCCAAAGAGTTTTCACACAGATTTCTGCCTTATCTGACGAAACTTTTTAATTGTAAATATATGTCTATGTGTAATATTTAAGGAAATAATGCTTGTTCCTCTTTTTTGGAACACCCTGCAGATATGATGTCAAAAAAGTGATAATGCACATCACTTTATTTTCACAGACATAACAAACAACCCTATTAGCACAAGATATTTTACGATACATCCACTATATCACCACGATATTCTGTATGCCTTACAATCTCGTAAAGATATCGTATGAATATTGTAAGGCATGTTGTGCTAACTGGGAATGCTTCGGTCACAAATACTCAGTCAAGTCTAGCCAGATAACATTCATATATAAGCCTTCGCAGATGATTTGCCATAGCGGATGATTTTGCGCTGGTCATTGAAGCGGAAACAAATAAAAGCCTTGTAGAAGACACGCAAAGTGCAATAACCCAATCCAGCTCCTGGTGCTCAGAAAATAAACTTGCCATTTCAACAGAAAAATCAAATTATATCTTATTCAGCAAAATGGTAAGAAGTCCCAAGATCACATGGAAAGGGTACAAAATAAATAGAGTTAAATCTTTGAAATACCTAAGGATATGCGTTGATGATCGACTCAACTGGCTAGAACACATTAATAAGAAAGGAGATAAAGCCATCAAAATGCAGCAAAACCTCAAAAGATATGCTGGTGGCAATTGGGGAATCTCTCAGATACACAGAAGGACTCTCTATAAAACGGTTATTGAGAGAATGTTGGCTCACGGATCTTCAGCTTGGTGTCTAAATCCAACATTCAAAATGAAGAGGAAACTTCCTTCGATTCAAATGCCATTCCTACTCCACATATCGAGAGCTTATCACACCGATCCAACGGCAGCGTTACAAACTATACTTGGCATTCCACCCCTACGCATGCAATTACAGTTCCAGACCAGATTTACATCAATTTATCGCCTAAGAATATCTCTTCTCCCTAACATTACAGATATCCAACCGCAAGATCTGGATATGAAGGCAACAGGCTGGTCCATTCATCCTTCAGAGCATCTCAAACCGAACCATATCTCTTTAGAAGATGGAGAAGCAAATATAGCCCGAAAAATCATTATAAATATTTTTACAGATGGCTCGAAAATCGAATACGGGGTTGGAGCTGCCTACTGCGTCTTGACCAATGACATCTGGGCCTACCAGTTGTCTGCTAAACTCAACGACAACAACACCGTATTCCAAGCTGAACCCACTGCACTTCACGAAGCAGTAATATACGCATCTCATCTTCCAAACCACAATACCTCTAAAATACACGTAGACAATAGAGCAAGTATCATGGCATCTTCCAACTCAAAGAGCACAAACGAAACAGCTAGAAAAATTTTCAAAATCCTCCTTACAAATCCAAGAATAAAGGTCTCTTGGGTTAAAGCGCATGCAGGCAATATACGCAATGAGAGAGCAGACAAACTAACAAAAGACGCAACGCAACATGGGCAACCCTATTCACTCACTAAGCTTCCTAAACTGCACATAAAAGGCCTCCTCCGGAAGAGCATGCTTTAGGAGTGTCAAACCTCTTGGAAGAATAGCGACACAGGTAGGAAAATCTATAACATCATGCCCTCAGTTAGTCTCTGTCCCACTAACTGGATTAGAAAGGATGTTATCTTCTTCTCTCAACATGGCCCTTTCCCTGCCTACCTCAAAAGGTTTCACCTGTCTGACAGCGATTATTGCGGTTGTGGTGGAATTGGCACGGCACTTCACTATGCCACGGAGTGTATTTAAACAGTGTCTTGGCATATGAGGAAGCCAGCGTCGAACTTCGAACAAGAATGTCTGAAAAGAGTCGCCAATAACCTCGTCTCCAGGCATAAAATTCGTGGGATCGTCAAATTCATTAGCGAAAACAGAGATCTATTCCGGCCTCCCTAGCCTTCAACTTTCCAGCGAGCTGAACTAAAAAGGTCAATTACCGGTCATTCCCCCTCCCCTTCAAAAAAAAAAAGGTATTTCAACATCTAAAGAAAAGAAGACTATTGCGAACTAATAGTATAAAAGTGAAAATGCCTGTGCTCTAAATAGTGTAAATATTTCTTTCTTTTTGTTTATTTTTTTCTTAAATGAAATTGCCATGTCTTGCCCATCAAACCGTTCATTGACCGGTCTGGTCACGGGTAACGGAGTAAGAGACGGTGTTCTGTTCTGCCACAGAAAACTAGATTTATTTTGAATAAAAATGTGAAGAAAACCTAACACAATTGATGCTTTCATCCTAATACATGAATGTCTTCAATTTTCTTACCTCTGAGGAAATACTGCTGGCATTAATTGTTTTCAGATCTAATTCCTGTGAATGTTGTTCCTTTGTTTCATGACTGAAAATAATTGCTGGCACTGATAAGCATTTCTAAACATGGAAATAAATTAACACACGAAACATGAATTGCCTTCAAATCTTGCTGATAATTTTTATAATATATTTCAAATTACGGAATAACTTTCAGAGAAAAACCGAAACCCAATTAATAGATTTTCTCATATATTAATTAAGAAAATTGCATTCTGCGATTTATATCTACAGAGTCAAAAATTTCAAGCATATTTTTCTATGTAAAGGTGAAATGTGAACTAGCAATATCGCGCAACTGGAAATGCTGAAGTCCTCATTACACAATTCTAAGTAATGTTTGCCCCCCCCAAAAAAACTATATCTTTCTTATGATATTGCTATCATCTAGAGTCATGGATGCACTCATGATGCAATATGGCTATATCTTCAAAGCGCTATATCTCAAAATGTGTTTTTTATATTGCGCGCGCGATATCTTAAGAACTATTGCATATTTTTACATAAAATGTTTACGGAATATGTATTTTGCTCTGTTCTACAAATTGAAGCATATTTTTGTACATATTTCTCCAAAGAAGTTTTTATGGGAAGGGTTAGAAAAGTTGAAATTTAACTATTTTAACATTTTTATTTTAAATTGCTTATTAAATAGAAATTAAATTTAAATGTTAATAAATTGTGGTTCAGTTTCTTAAACAGACTTTTTGGATTTCTTAGATACCCAAAGTATTGTGGTTAGATAAATATTTTATTCGTAATCATTCTTGCAATGTGACTATCTCATTTTTTGTCCAAGCATTATACCCATATTTATTACTTTCTCAAATAAATACATACCAATATGAAGGTTTGAAAATGTGTGCACTGTAAGAGAAAGAACAAATATTTTCTAGGGAAAAAGGTGAGTTTGTGAATTGCATTGTTTCAGAGATATAATGTATCGAATTTTACAGTTTTCCACCATTTTTTCGAGGTTTAAGAGTCGTATGACCCCTTATGTGTTTTGATATCATTTGCAAAATAAATATGAATAGATGCTCCTAATTCTTTTCAATACTGTTGGTAAAATTTCGTGATCTTAAAATTACATTCCGTACAATATTTTGAGAATACTTTTCATAAATATACATTAATATTTTGTTTAAAGCCTGCGAAATATCAATATTTAATAATTATATAAATAATATTATACAAATATAATAATACAAATATGTATTTTATGTAAATATATGAACTTATGCAAATATGTTATTGAATAATTACAAAAAAATATTTATTTTTCAAGATTTTAAAATTTCTGAAAATGAAATCCACTGTTTTATAAACGAACAGGGAGTTTCTCAACACGAAATTTTCAAGTTACTTTTGGATTCCATTAAATCTATGTTGTACATTTTGGTATTATTATTAGGTGTGACAATTTTTTTACTAAATTCAGTGACAAAAAGCGTCTCCCGCCTTTGAGTTTCGGACCTCGTATCTTTTTGTATATTCATTAGCAAAATGCAGTTGTCCTGCGTTATAATCGATATCTGATAAAATCAGAATTCATTTTATGCGCTACACTTCATGGAATTATAGCAATTTTCTTAAATTTAATCTCTGATTTCACATTCTGATTTTACAGATTGTCCCGAAAGCTCGTTTGCAAACTTTCAGGATTGGTCAGACATAACAAAAACAAGTAATTTTTGCAATTGAACATGGGAAGGAGGGAGGAGAGCATTCATTCAATTAAGTAAAAGAATTGTGTACAACAGATGAAATATTCAACGCATATTTAGTAGAATGCAAATTTGCAATATCACAACAACCCAATTTCATGAATAACAACATAGCAACATAGATTCGATAATGGTACTGTTCAGCAACGCATTCCGAGACTACCACTTTTGGACGATTTTATACCAGAAAGGGGTGTCAGGCACTGAGTCATATGAGCGCCTTTTAGGAGTTCGTTGTTAGATCACGCTTAGTAAAATGTAAACATCACCCTTCCTTTCTTCACTTTCCCCCTATTTTGATTAAACTACCTCCGACCGAATCCGTTGCTAAACAATAAGTAGGACTCGACAGCAAACCTTTGGAATACATAAAGTAAATGTTCAAGACCCTTTGCGTTTTAAACCCCATGCTCTATACCTGGCCTACCCTTAATGTTTGTAAACTGCCTTTCGGGACATCCAATATAGTAGGAAAAGCTGTGTGCTGATATATATATATATATATATAAAACACTGTAAAGCACAGTGTTTTTAGCTATATGCCAACACTGTTCGCAGAAAACATTATGATTTCATTAAATTTTTTAACGGTTCGTATAGATTTTACTTACCTGATGAGCATCTATACGCTTTTACCGATTTACTATAGTCTCTCCATTTTATTTTAATATTTTTGACTTTCATGATATTGATATATTCTCCACAAATCTTCTTGAATTGCAGCATTTTTGCGCATCCGTTGCGTTTGTGTTATATTTTTCTATATTATTTTATCTTCCCCTTTTATATATATATTCCACTTTCGGCTTTTTCTTACCGCAGATTGTTTTCTTGACATTTTGTTTTTTGAATGTTTATTTTGTACATGTTGCTTTTACATTTCTGCTATGTTTGTTTCGTATTTGTTATATATATATATATATATATATATATAT